>PVHY01004534.1:0-16425 GCA_004024945.1 Uropsilus gracilis
AAGGAAGGAAGGAAGGAAGGAAGGAAGGAAGGAAGGAAGGAAGGAAGGAAGGAAGGAAGAAACTTTGCCAATTGATGGAAGGATTGGAAAAGCCATATAGCCAAGGTTATGGATACAGCAATAAGGAATATAAAGATTTATGTACTGTCTCTCTTGCAGACAGGTATTGCTTTTCCTTACCCACAGACCATCCATTTAGAAAATAGTGTCTGATATATACTACAAATTCAACAATACTTGTTGAATTAAGAAGTAATTGAATTAATTTTATGACAAAAAAGTGTCAATATTCATAAAGCGGATTAAATAATTGAACCTGATTATTCATGTCTTCAAAAGATAGCATGATTAACTGGAGCAAATTAGTTATCCCATAAGGGAATATTTTTCTAGTTCTACAGTTTTCAGAATCTACCACAGTATCTGGAGTAATGGGATTATGAGGACTAATCAGAATATGAATGAATGAATGAAATGATAATGTAGTAAACAAAAGCAGTTCTATATTGTTAAAGTGGGGGTTCCAGATTAGCAACAGCACACGGGTGATGCAAAGACAAGAGGCATTTATTTTCTTACTTAAGTCAAGGTCCAGCACTGACCTGGAACACCGACGGAGCGGTTACATCAGGGCGAGTGAGGACCCCAAGCCCCCAGCGGTTCTCTTTTATCCCTTGGCAAGGGGCTTGGGAGTACGTGGACCTACTCAGGTTGGCTAGTAAGGGCTTGGGGGTGCGTGGACCTACTCTGGTTGGCTAGTAAGGGCTAAGAGATAAGGGTCTTACCTAGCTACTGCGGGGCTTTGCCATATAAGGAGATGCTGCTGGCAGATGGCCAATATTACCTTATATGGTTGGCTTCTGACTGACATGGCCTTTATGCCCATATAAGGTTGGCTTACCTGCCCCTTTTCATAGAAGCCTAACTTTTTTTCCCAAAAAAATGGCTGCTTGATATCCGCTAACAAAGTGGTTATCATTTGACATTTAACAATATGTATACTGATAATAGAAATTTCAAGCCTTCACATTGTATGTTTCAATCCTGGTAGAATGGGGTAGAAAGTAGAATTATTTCTAGTTTACAAAAGTCAAGTACTTGGTACAAGATCAAATAGATTAGAATTGTGGAGGCAGGAGTTTAAAACAATCTTCCAAACTTGAGACCATTGTTCTTCTCTTTAACAAATGCATGGGATTTGCAAAAATGCAGAGGTATGATTGTTAGAGAAGTGTATGAATTAAAACAAATAGTAGAAAGAATGAGAACATGTGCATCACTCTGCTTTTGTTTTCATAACAAAGTACTGCATATTGGGTGATTTAAACAAAAGGAAGTTTTTTCCTCACTGTTCTGGAGGCTAGAAGTACCAGAAGTACCAGTCAAGGTGACGGCAGTCATCTATTTCTAGTACCAACTCTACAAGTTTGCTTTTCATGATTTCTCACCATGCCTTCACATGTGTGAGCCCAGGGACAGAGAATTAGGGGAAGAAATCTCTGTTATCTTCTCTTCCTCCTCTTATGAGGACACCAATTATTTGGGTTTAGGTCCCCCTCTTTAGGACCTTATCTCCCTAAAACCTTATCTCTAAATATTACCACATGAGTGGAGGCTTTTAGAGCATCAATATATGACTTTCAAAGTGATACAATTCTGCCTATACTGATTAGAAACATGACTAATGGATTTTTATCACACGCATTTTAAGAATTTAAGATGGATCTTTGGAACTAGGTGTTTTGGTTTAGTGAAGCACTCTCAGTGCATATTTTTTGAGAATATTGTTTTCTGTAGCCTGATCAAATGACCAACTAACACAGTCTTTCTAAGTTGAATCTCAGTGAATCGCATGAAGTATTATTTTTTAATCTTTGTTAACAAACGGTGTTTAAGCTTTAAAGGGTGATTTATATAATTTACTAAAAAGCTGTCCTTTTTTTTCCTTCATTTTACAGGCACAACAGCTTACTGAATTGGAGCAGAAATTAGCAGTAGCTAAAAATGAACTGGAGAAAGCAGCTTTTGACAAGGTGAGTTTGCATTCATGAACCTTCCCCATGGTTTTAGCAGACAATGCTAGAGTATGCTTTTTGCTTCCCTTGATTTATTAAGGTGATTCCAGGTACTGTGGATTCATAAGTGCTTGATATTCCCTTTGGAGACCAGTTCTTTTTTGTTGTTTTGCTATTACAGTAAATTGACTCAAGGTTCAGGCTGTGTGAGTTCTGGCTCCATTTTTCACCTAACTGGTACATTTGTACTGTAAAGCTGTGAATAAACAGGCTTATATCACTAACAAAGATGATATTTATTAACTGTGGATGGAACACTTATGTATATATTATAAATATGTATATGCATGTATAACATGTTTTATAAAACTATGTAAATATATAGTAAATATTTTATTTAATCAAAATATATTTACTATTTAACTCGGGATATTTATTTTATTTGCTATTTTATATGTCCCTGTAGTTTTTAAAATAAGTTATTAACAGTGTTCTGTCTCCTGTCAAATTTTTTCTTTGCATATGAGCACTTAGCTATATTACTTAGAAAAATAAATAAGCAAGATGATAGTTTCCATAGACTTCCATTTCAACATTATCCTGTATTAGATATGCTTAAACTTTTATAAGAAAGGGAGGTTACTTCCTACCACTCCCTATACACCCTATACTGGAGGTTACTACTTAACATTACCTATACTGAATGCGCTGAACATGTGTGTTTTGATATAAAATAGAGGGAACAAAAATACAAGAATGATTCCTTTTGGAGCTCTTGCCTATTTCCCTCTTATTCTGTAATACCTGTGAAGGACATGGTGACAATTCTAATTGCCAGGACTTGGTTTTGCATAGGCGTTTTCTTTACTTTGATTAGATCATTGTTACTAATATAACTAACTTTCCAATCAGAATATCTTGGACGAGTTGCAGTAGAGGAATTAATAGGATAGTTGTAATTCCGATGACATTCCACTCCTTACAGTTTAAATCTTTGTGATAGCTGTGGCTTTAGAATAAATAGCTAGGTACTTTAACAACTTTATTCCTTGTGATTGCCTTATTTTATGTCGAATTTATTCAGATAAATAATATGATACTGGTTTTAGAGAAGCCTGTCTATTATTTTAGTTCAAATATAATTAATAAAGTCATAAAATTTTTGAAAAATTATAAAATTTTGAAAAAAAAGTTATAAAAGTTGTTTATAGCAATTATATTCTAAACTGACTCTATCCAGTGCATGGTATATACTATTTCTTTAAAAAGGTAAGTGTTTCTTCATAAATCTGATGTAATCAGAAAATCAGAGATATACAATAATTCTAAAATTTATTGAAACTCCATTTTCAAAATATTTTTTCACTCAGACTCTGTAATACATCATATGTTCTGGAAATAAGTAAAATTCCTATGATCCTGGGAAAGATACCATCTGATATTTTAGCAACTCCAACTCTTGGGGTATTCTTCCTTACTTTCAATCTTCTCCTTGTCTTAACTTCAAATCAGTGAGTCATCAATGATTAAATAAATTTGAATTGTCACGTGTGTACTCGGGGCTGAACAGCAAACTGTCTTCATACATGGACATGGGTTCCACAACACTTACAATTTTCTGGGTACCAACAATTTTGCTGGGTACCTTATGATTATGTGTCTAAATGCATACAATCATTTGGTAATAAAAATTGAGAAAAAAATATATATTTATTTTTTAAATAATCTGGAGTTATATGGACTAATATAGTCATATTTTTTTTAGTAAACTCGCAGAACTTAGAGTTAATATAGAATGATTCATCTTACTCATTCTCTGTTTTCCTCATCCATGAATCACACACACACACACACACACACACACACACACACACACACCACCACAATTTTGTCTCATGTCTACATCATGTCCACAGGTTAGGAAGAGAAACTCTATACTGCAGTGGTTAAACAAAGGTCTTCTGAGTCACCATCCCTGTGTTCAAAATGCTACCTCTTTCACTGAGTCTGTCAAATTCTAGGCTTCAGTGTATAATAGAATAATAAGACAATTTATATGGGTATGGAGATAATTATATGCATCGAAAAAGTAAAGAAATAGAATAATTCTTGGTAAAATGAAAGTACTTCATAAGCATAGTCATTATCATTAACAGTGATTAAAATAATAAAGACAACCTCTCTTTGGTGATGCTTTCGCTCTTTAAACTTTAGGGTCCTGATGCTCCTTTTGGTTCAGTGAACTATAAATGCATTTCATTTTGCTGGAGTGTTATTTGAACCAATCTCACCTAAGATATGTATGAGACTCAAACTGTACTCAAAGTCAGATAGAATGCTGGCTTTTTAAAAAGTGAATAAAAGCTATGGTTTAATAAAATTGCTCTTCACCTTACTCTATCATCTTTATACAAACTTTCAACTCTCTTCAGCTGTCTAGCTTCTAAGATTATTGTATGTGAGCATCAATAACCTTAAATACTCCATAAATATTATTAATACATTTTCACACTCCAACTTGATTCTGAAATATTTATGAAAGGAGTCTATTAGTATCCTAATATAAGTAAAAATCATCGCATGATCTAAGAACCAATCTTAGTTTTTCCAAAATTAAATTATTTAAATAAGTTAATTTAATTGAAAGATATCTTATGAATTACACTTAACTTCAATTACTGGAATGTCAAAGCACCTTCATGTTTTAGAATTTTTTTTACTAAAATTTCATATTTAAAATATTTTCATTGTATCAGAAAATATTTTATGAAAGCATGCTTTATCACATGCACACTATGGATGATATGAGTTGCCTGACCTACAGAGACTTCCAGGTTTAGTAATAGAACTATTTTGTCACAGAATATTTAGCATACAGCAGGAACATAATAAATAGTTTTTGGTTGAAAAGACAAATGAATTATCTAAGTTCATAAATTGATGAACATGCTATTGTCCACCTTCATACAAAGCAAATAGCAATAACTTGGAGCAAGGAGTCAAACTGTTAAATGATTTCCCTTGGTCCAGAGAGTATTTACTGTGGCAGAAGAAAAGTCTGGGGAAAACTTTTAGATGCATAGCCTCTTCTGGTCTTTCCAAAGCCAACAGCTAGTATTTCTTCTAGATCTATCTGAGGACTTTGTATTTTCAGGTAACTTAATTAGATAGACATGAATAATAGTGTGTGGGTTTTATTTGTAAGGAGATGAGAAATCATAGATGCAGTTTCTTTGCAAGGGATGGCTTATTCCCACTAAAATGCACTTTTTTTAAGAAAAGAACTTATATAAATATGTAAAAGTAGCTAAGTTTCACTGATTTTTGTATATATTTTTTCTGTAAGTTTTACATGTTCTACAACACAAATACCATTTGTATTTTAATATCTGAAATAATACTTTTCACATGGAAAATGCAAGATACAATGAGACATATCACGTTAATAGCTCATGTAAAATAGTACAAGTCCATAACCCCTGGAAGATTTACTTCAGAATTTTAGTTAGAAAGTGGTAATATTGCAAAAGAGTGCCACCCTCAAAGAAATTACATTCTAATAAAAATTAGATAAGTAGTAAGCATACAACAATACTTTGAAATAATAGGTGTCACGTGGGAGATAAAATTAGATATGTGGTAGAGATTTTAAGGAAGAGAGAGAGCAAGAGAGACAGCCAGATGCACAGATAAATATTCAAAGGGTGATCAGGAACTACATTTCCAAGAAAAGGATGTTAGTTGAGACATAAAGTATAAGTAAAAATTTCCTACATGGATATTTGAAAAATAGTAGAAGTATAAAGAATCTAAGATGAGAATGAACTTGGAATGTTGGATGAACTAATATAAAAGACATTGTGAAAAGCATTCATCATTAAAAAGTTCACATTTTTCTATCATATGTGAAATAAATAAGTTGGTTTGGGGAACAAAAGTCACAAACAAGACAGACTTTCCAAAGGAATAGGCTTAAGATCTAGAACGAAGTAGACTTTATATGGTTTCAAATAAATTCTATTGTGTTATCTTGTTCCAGTGAACTTCTATGCAGTCATCTGTTTTCAAAGTAGACTATTGTAGCAATTTAAATGAAAATGTAATAATGTCATGGCATAAATCTTTATCTGGATTCTGTTCAAGGAATTGGGTCAAGCAAAATATGGGAGCAGTGCCACTGAAAGCCACTATTGCATTAGAGATACTTGACAGGAGTTAGGTTGAGAACTAACCAAATTCGGACAAGGTTGCTCACAGAAATCTGTGATACCTAACAGCAAAATTCTACAGCATAGTTAAGGAAGGGAGTCAGAATTGAAGGTCAGAGGTCAAGTCTCAGGCTCTAGTCCAGAAAATAAATGAAATCAGAAGGCAAACTATTAAGAATATGTTGAAATATAAAAGCAAAAATCAGAAATGCTGCATGTTGGATTTCTATGATTCTGTTATCTAAGATGATCCTGATGATGTCATTAGAACTGTCAGAAAAGATGAGATGATTGCACCAAAGTTGGGATAATTGAAAATATATATGCATATCCCAGTTAATTGTTTCATTGAGTAATGTATCTTTCATAAGCTATGTTTACTGAAATCAATGCTTGAAACTATTGGTGTTGTTCAATGTTTATTTTTAATATAAGTCTACTCATTACTTATACATTTGTTTATTATAGTAGTATATAGCATAAGCCTATTGTAGATCCAATATATGTGTGTTTGTTGAGGAACCAAAAATATAAGTATAGTTGATAGAATAACTATCACTCCTTCTCTTACCTGAAAATTTAAAACCAGCATTTCATGATTACACTAGCTTTGAGTCTTAGTCAACATCTGTCAGATCTTATCACTCTAATTCTATTTCCATGTATTCGTATATATGCAATAATGAACGATTATCTGAATTGTTCAGTGTCACCAGTGTATTTCACTCTGGGCATTAAGGAAATGTCAGAGTTGAGATATAACAAAAAATTTATATAGGAATAAAATCTGAGCTATTACTTCATTTCTTCTTATTGATATAGTTTATCAATATCCTTTCCTGACAGAAAGACATGTCATCACTTGTTTTTAAGTTATTTGTTCAAAAAGTTTTTGGGGGAATTTCTTCTAATGTGCCAGAAATCATTTTAAACTCGATAAGCAGTTATGAACAAAATTGGCAAGTTTCACTTGTGTTTATAATATGTAAATTTAAAATAACAGATAAATCAATAAGGAAACAAATGGGACCAATTACAGAAAGTAATGAGATAGAGGAAGAGTAAGAATTCAAAAACCACATTGCAAATCAAAGCAATCAGGTTGAGTGAAATATCATCTTTCAATTTGATTCTTCATTTCCACTTTGCAATGCTCCTCCACCTTAGTACTTATCAGTATTTTTCGACAACTTGACAGGACAAAATTAATGAAAAGAAAACACAAGTGTGGCCTTCCTTCTATCTTCTTTTTAATCTCTTGGTATGACCAGAGAGTGGTTTCTTAAATTAATATTCTAGAAATAGACTGTCATCTGAAAATACTATCATAGTCCACATGAGTACAATGTGAATTGATAGGCATTGGGATGTGTCATTGTCACTACACTCAAAAACTTGACTGTGAAGTTTTATCAGAGATCAGATATAGAAGAGGATGCTATAGATATATTCTTAACATCAACTGTCTATAGAATGTGGTAATTTGATCAGCGGAAAACAGACCTTGCTATTTCAAAGACTCAAGCACACTAAAGGAATAAAGTTCACATTTGTCCATACGTGCCCATTTGTCCAAGGATTCTAGTACCAGTAACTGATCTCTCTTCTTTTTTTCTTGCTTATCTAGGCCAAAGCCCAGATCTTATGTTCCTAAATGGATGTTTATATGACTATATTTTATCAGGATCTACATGAATGCCACAAATTAACAATTACAAATTACTAAATTGCCATGGAATTTCTCATATATTGCATATCTTTCTTCATTTTGCAACCTGGAGGTCTTTTATTAGTGGTCATTTTTAGAGTTTTTCTTTGTTGGCATTAAAAATATGTATTTAGCTATTAGGGCAGAGAATTTAAATGATTTAGAAGTGGAAATCTATGTTGCGACAGAAATATGCCCATTAGAAAATCTTGAATATTCTTTTTATTTCATAGTAAAATTTAACAATACCTGTTTTCCTCATACTTGAAAGCATACTTTATATTAATTTCTGAAAGTTCTTGAAAGTGTGATATTAGATCTTAATATATGAGTTGTTATCTTTTGTCATCATATCTGAGTAATACCACTAAACAAGTCCAGGTGAAATAAATATTATCAGAAAAAAAAAGTCTTCCTAGTATTTGGGACATTCTTAGGGGTGTAAAAGGCTAATCTGAGACATAGGAGACTACAGGGTTAAGGGGCCCACTTTAATTAAAGGAATTTTGTACTAATAGAAAAATGGCAAGCTTCTCAGAAGGACATGTTCTATTCAGAGTGACTTAATCCTAAAGTGTATTTCCTTGTTAGGGAACTATAATGATTGAAATGTTGTCAACTCAGGGAAAAAGTAAGATATGTCTCTGAATTGCTGTTCAAAATACATCATGAGACACATTTGCTTCAAAATACTGAGTATGCATTAAGTAGCTTGTCACAATGGAAATTATATGTTAGACAGTTATGTTGGAAAATGACATGTATTTGTGTAGAGAATGAGTATAAGCTAGGACAAAAGGAAATATTCAGTCAGATAAATGATGACCAGAACCACATGTAAAATTGTAAACTTCTTTTTTTACAGGACTCACAGATGAAAGCTATGAAAGAGACAGTCCGTCTCTGCCTGTCAACTGTTTTTCGAGATAAACCCTCTCCTTTGAGTTTAAGCAAATCCAATCCAACTCAAGAGTCAGTTTCATTCAGGAAAACACAATCTACACTTAGAAATACAACTTACCAGGTATGTTTTATTTTACTTTATCTGTGCCTTAGAACGTAATATACTTCCTTATAGTGAACTTAATGTGATCATTAGAGTGAATGGAGGAAGGACATCAAATTCATCAAAGACTTAGTAAGTAAATGGAAGAGAGTACCTCAGTTTGTACAGTCTCCATCATTTGGAGAATATTGAAGAGAGTTTTTCATTAGTAGTTGTAGAATAATATAATAATGATAATAATAAATATTGATAATACTTATAGAATAAGTTAAAACCTTTGTACTATATCACAGTATATACCAGAAGCTTAATATGGAACAAGATGCATAAATATTATCCTTACAAAAGAAAACTTCCAAAGTATTTTGAGAACTAATTTAAACAAATCGTCCCCTAACTATATCCTTCCTCCCCCACCAAAACTACCATCCTAATTTAGACAGGATTATTACATTGATGGCTTTGTCTCAATTAGAAACTTCAGTTCAGAGTCTCTACATTTAAATTAATCCTGAAATTTGAAATTGTTACTTTAAAAAAGTAGTTTCAGGTAATATCTTTGAAAGCAGCAATTCTTATGATATGCCTTGAGATCACATGCTGTTAAATAGATACCAATCACATTTCTACTGCAAGGAAATGTGACTGTTATCAAGGACACCTAAAAAGAACATTGAAAATAACTAATGTTTTATTATAACTCTTGCCTATTTCCGCAATTTCCTATATTGGGATTAAAGACAATGTAGAAAAAATTGCAGTTTAAGAAAATACTACATCCAGCATGGGGAGTCAAAGTAAGAAAAATAAAATAAACCTTTAGTGGTTTGTTTTCATCTGCACTATTCAATTTATGGATTTACAAATTTAGTTTGCATAAACTCATATTTCTTCATTAAAATTATTTTAACTTGTGCATTTCTATTTGAATATATTCATTTGATTTTGATACATATTGAAGGGTTTTAAAAATGTAAGCCAATATTTTCATTACATTTTCCTGCCTTTTCTTTGAAAATACTATCTATAAAGTGTTTATTTACCTTAGCCAAACTCAGGAAAAGAGAATACAAAATGCATATTTTTTGTTCAGAAAATATTCTGGATAAATTTATGGAAGTTGATTAGTGGTAAAATGTCCAGTTATCCACATAATCTCGCCCAGCTATGAAGGAGCCGCACCCTGCCTCCTCTTAGTGTCAACATAAGGAACAATCCTTCAGCTTCATTAAAATTGATGACTTGGCACAAAGTAGCTTTACAACTCTATAAACACATAATGCTTGTCTTCAGCTCAAAATATGGTTTTGAAAGTCAGTTGTTAAAACTGGGCTTTTTATGACACTATGTGGAGGGAATTACTGATGGATATTTCACTGATTTATTGTGTATAAATGTATGCCCTTCACTGAGATAAGTAATAAATATTTATTACTTCTCTTGGCTTATCATAAGATAGGAAACATTTAGAAGAGCCTAATTTGGGGTGATTGCTCATTTTTCAAAAAACAATAAGAAGAATCCAATTGTTTTAAGATAAAGTTCAATAAATCTGAGTGGAAATACTATAGAGCATTCTCTTATATGGATTAGCTTTAAAAGTTTCCCTGGGGGTTATGTATTGCCCATACTTTTTTTTTTTTTTTCTTCAGTAGTAGTAGAAATTGCAGTTGATGCATATTTATGGCTTAATCTATGCAGGTACATCACAGATAGTTTTTTTTTTTTTTTTAATAATATGTGATTTGAGATGTGCATAACAGAACCAAGCACTCTGTCATGAAATAATTGTCTCTTTATAAAAAAGGTAATTTTTCAATGAGGAAATTTAACTGGTATATATTCCTTAGTGATTGTCATAGTGATATGAGATACCTGTGTGAGAGAGTGATATAAACATATCATTCTACTGCTCTCTGCTCAGTTCTCTCTGAATGTTGCTTTTGTATGAAAGTTACAAATAACTTAAATTTTCATGTTACATGACTGGCCTCAACTACTTTTTAAGTTCTGAAATCCAGGGTTAAAAAGTAGCATAGTTGATTGATTTTCTCTGAAATCAGCGAAATACACCCAAGTTATCCATTTTCAACCCATATATTGAAACAAAACAAAAGTATCATTTTTTTTTTCTTCCAAAAACCTGCATAACGAAGTCAAATTTTTACTGGGTTATGAATTTGCATATCCATACATAAAATGTATATATTCAGTGTTTATATATATCTTTTTTCTTTAAATCACAGAATTCACTGAAAGAAGATTTTAAAATTATAATAACTAATGGCAAAAACTTAATTTATACAATGGTAACTCCTGCTTAAAAACATTTTCAGACCATATATTGAAGATAAGATTTTAGTCCTGTAGCTTAGTTTTGGTTGATTTGCCCCCAGTGGTGGCTATCAGCCTCCTTTTCTTAACAATATTCTCTATAGTTGTTATGCATGTTTCTCACTGATTTGAGTATATTTTTGTCTACTCTTCCAGGTATTATTATTTTTTTCTACTCTCTATTCATTAAAATAAGTGTGTTCTTTCCTCATTGTTCATGGTCTTTCCTTAAATGCAGTTTTGACTGCAAAGAAGTCTCTTCTTAAGGGACATGACAATGTTTAGCTCATTACTTTGCTCTATGTTAATAAATGTTCAGAAAAACATTTCTGCAGGAATCATTTGGATTGACAGTGTCTATATATGCAAGTCATCACTGGCTGCTCTTACAAAATGCCATAATTCATTTCTCACAATTTCTAGAGGATCTGAAACCCAAGGTAAAGGTGCAGCCAGATCCACTTCTTGGTTCAGGTTTTCTTCCTGGATATTACATATTTGCCATCTAACTCTGTGTTCACATGATTTTTTCTAAGTATGTACTTGGAAACAGAGTGAGATCCCTCTTTCCCTCTCCTTTATAAGGGCATTATCCCAACAGGAAGGATAGTATTCCCTCAAGCAGATTCACTCAAGACTTTCTCTAAGCCTGATTACCTCCTAAAAAACAGATTTCCTGGGGTTCACCTGTTTTAACATGTGAATTTGTAGAACACAAACTCTAATTCATAGGAGCATCCATCTTCTTCTTAGATGTTTTTCCCATTTAAAAGTCATAAAACGTACATTATTGAGTGTTTGTTAAATGCTGAGTGTTTTAACAAGATTGTTTTGACAGCTGGGTGCCAAGACTGTGCTCCTCAAGAGAGGTACAAATTGAAATAACACAACCCTGCAACCTTGATATTTAAGAACTTGAAGACTAGTTCTCTCTAAAGAGAAAACAAGAAAAAATGCAAGGAATAATTGCAGTAAATCAGAAGGCCTTCACTGATGCTATTTTATTTGAAATTCCATATTCCAAATAACTGATTAATGATAAAGACTAAGGAGATATTTAGATACAAATGAGCATGAGATGATGATGTCTTTGTTGTTATGAGATTTTGTTGTTATTATGTTGAAATTAGTCTTCTTATGGAGACATGGAGAGGACGTGTAACCCATAGATATGAACTGATTTTGCAAGACATGAGTAGAAATAAGAAATAAGCAAACCGTTGACAACCTATTTCACTTATTCATGTGAGAGATGCTGATGACCTAAATCTTGAAATGGAAATAGGGTACCAGATGTAATTGAGTACTACAATGGCATAGTGATTAAGGGAAGAAATCAAGAATAACACTTAGTGCTTGTATTGATTTGCTGTGATGCAAAAGGCAAAAGGAAATTTGAAGGGAAGACCCAAATTTGTTTTATTTTTTCAACATGTATAGTGTAAGATGAGATCAGGAGTATTAAAGATAGTGTAGCCTTAGTTGCAAAGTAGAAGAGAGCTTTCATACAACCAAGTGTTTATTTTCAATAGGTACTTATATATTTGAATCTGGACCTTAGGGAATACATTGAGTGGAAATAAAGGAGTTGGCATCACCACAGATGGCATTTAATCATTGGCAGTAGATTAAATTAGTTAATGAGACAGTGTAGAGTGAAATGAGGCAAAAAAGGGCACCATCCATAAAGTATAGGGTAAGTATATGTCCTAAAAGAAAATTCATGATAAAGCTTCCCTCTTTTTTTTTGTTAAAATACTCTTCATCAGACAAGATTATTAATTCGTACACATGCACATATACACAATACCTAAACACATACAAATTTATTTTTCTACCATTATTGTGGTAGAGCGGGATACATAATAAGTGATCAAAAAAGACAAAGTTATTAATTAAAATTTGTTCAATTTATAGCACATTCTGAAAAAGTGATTATGTTTTATATATCTACTATGCTAATCTTCTTAATCATATTTATGTTAAAATGCTAAATGTTACTTTATATAATTTGAAAAATGCAGCACAGGAAAGGAGAAGATTGAGAAAAACTACATCGACAAGAATCTATTCTAGGTGAAAAAATGTGAATCGTTAATTCAGTGTCTTTGCTGTTTACGGCTATGTAATCATTTTAGAGGTCAGATTCACTCTCCAGAGGGATGATGATATTTTCTCTGGGGAGGACAAAGAAAGAGATGAAAAAATTATCATTCCTGGCATGTTGGTTAAAGATAGTTGCAAACTCCTCCCTTCCATTTTCCCTTCCCTCTTCGGGACTGATGTCTCTGAAGAACAGGAGACAGAGTGACCTAAACTAGCAGGCAGAGATTCTAGTCTTCCAAGTCTTGGTGTCAGACGGATGCCTGGACTGTCCTGTGGAGAGAGGATGTGTCTCTGCTAGTCATGTGGCCTGAGGGAACTTCAGGGTTTGTTCCTCACCACAGAGTCCTCTGGTTCATGGTCTGTTCCTCCCATCATACCTCAGTAGAGAAATTTTCAAAAGACAGAAAATATCATTTGTTTCTGTTCCAAATGTTTCAGCCAAGACCCTCAAGGACTCAGGGAGTCTTCAGTCTTTGCAATCAGGCTATGCTTTTCATATTAAACAAATCTTGTAAAATGAATGCAAATACAAGGGAAGATATTTTTTATAAGAGATGTTCATTACCCAAGCTAACTAAAAATCTTTTTTCATGAGCTTTCAGTTTTGAAACTTTGATCACATTACTTAATTTGCTGAGACTCATCTTCCATACATATAAAATGGAAGTAATACTTGCAACAACCTTACAGAGCTTCTGTGGAGATTAAATAAGAACATCGTGTACAGCATTTGGTTTACTGAATAGCGTTTACCACTGAACAATTGTCAATTAATGTATGAAAAAAGTAATAAGATACATAGAAGACAGAGTAGCACTATTTGAAAATATAAAGATCTTTGATAGTAGGTTACTTTGATGAAAATAGAAATAAAAGCTATTTACTTTGTTTATTGTTCAAATGTGAGGATATATATATTAAAATAGCTAGAACTAGTTTTGTAGCACTGAAGTATAAACAAGTTCTCAAAATACAATTGAATATCAGTGATCACATTATTAAATACTATAAAAAGGAGGAAATCAAAGGACAGCAGGCATGAGAAATAACTCAGAAAAGCAATGCAGAGAAAAGAATCCCAAAGTTTGTTATGAAAACTATTATATCATCTTCTTCCCAAATTGTCACCATCTTCTGTCTGTCTTTGTTTTCTTTCCATGAAACTGCAGTGAACTTAGATGTAATTTATATTGGTAAAGGTCACAACTGAGATATCTACTTAATTGGACAAGGATAATTTGTTAATGTTCTTGCCAATTTGTCAGACATGCCAAAGGCATTAATTCTAGGATCACAGCAAACAGAAACCCTGTTCAGGAGTTCAAAGGCATCTGAGGCATCTGCTTGATGCCTGGAGGTTTTCAACAAGGTAGATTTTTACTTCCCTCTTTTCTGCCAAAAGTCTGTTGCAAAGTACTATCTAAGAACTTCTAAACAGTGCACCTGGACACATTACAGACCAAGGGTCTCAACTTTGGCTGCAGGTTTTGATCATAGGGAATTTCACTCACACTTGAATGGCAATACACAACATACAATCTTATAGAAATACAGACTGAATTTGGGGAGTATTCAAAGCATCTAAATTATTATAGTTTACAGCCAAAGCTGAGAGATATTAAGATACATACTCTAGGAGTGGGAAAATAATCTAAGAGTTAAGTACTATCCTGCTTATAGAAGATTTCTCAACTAACCCAGAGATTATAGCTTTTAGAATGTTTTGTATTTGAATATGCTTGTATTTTCTCCTTGCTATCATTAGTTGATCATTTACTTATCTACAAGTTATCTGTCACTATTGGCATTTTTTTCATGTTACAAAAAGTATAATTTATATCTTTCTATGTCTAGGCTTACTGTGAGGGAGAAAATGAAAGTATAAACTTAAAATCAAATTAGTGTTTTATAATTAAGAACTTTTGTTTTATTTTCACTTTTGTCCTGGGAAGCTTCAAAAGTCTTTAAACTACTTCCCAGCATATACAACATATATATGGCCATAAAATTAAAGTTTAAAGTATGTTGAATTTTGAATGTTGCTATATATGAACATAAATATTTGTAAATGTATACATTATAAGACACATTTAATCTGGTAAATATGAAAATTGATATAGCAAGGACCCTATAATACTTTCTTTTTCTTGGTGGTGTAAGACTTTATACCTATAAATGATCTGGAACCAAACCTTCCTAAGCTTGTGTTTCTTCTTCATTCTTTATAATGAGAACATAAGTCATAGAAATTGATCACTTGGATTTCTCTCTGAACTAATTTTAAAGATATTTGTTGTCAGCATAAGGATATAATCTATTTTGTCCCTCGAAAATTAAAGCAAACTAGAAGGAAAACATTCTTTCTGGAAATGTATAATATTTCAATGTATATAACTCTAGGAAACATACCAATGTTCAAAGGAAACATAACTGCTGGGTATCATCTACTTCACAAAATAATGCCTATCACATTTAATTTTCCTATGTTATTTCATAATTTCATAATTGAGATTTAATTGGTTATTATGATGATCAGTACCCATATATTTCAGTTGGCACACCACTCTTAATAGACATATTAAAAATCTCAAAAACATATCAATTTCTAAGCAGTTTTCCCAGTGACTTTTCTATTTATAGTTTGGAGGCAGGTTTTCCTGAAGAGGACCACAAGTTCAAATGTCTTCAAGTGTTGATAAGCTATTCTGTAAACCCCATTAGTTCACAATTCAATACCATATATATTACTCTGAAAATTTTAGACCTGCATTGCACATTAGCAAAGTTACCAGGGAAATTAGACTAAAACAACCAAAGATGCTGCAGAAGAAATGAAATTGTGAAAGTGGGAATCAAGATTTAGAGTGTTTTCTCTTAGAAATTAGTCTGCTAAGAAAAACTGAAATAAGAGTAATTTAAAATATTTGACATATTAAATGCACAACTGTGTCTCCAAATTGCCATTTAGTATGTCATGTATTACAGGATATAAAAATTCCTTCCTTATCTATGGAGGATTAGACTGACCCCAAGATTAGATTTGACCAA
>PVHY01004534.1:16525-93181 GCA_004024945.1 Uropsilus gracilis
TTTTGTGCAGGTATATCTTTGTTCATTGTTGTTTGCCTTTAGTAAGCTAAAGTTTTGTTCTATCGTTTCTTGGCCTTGTTTCTATGTTTGAAGGAGAAAGTGTAACTGACAGCCTTGATCATATCCTCTTCGCCTCCTCCTTTGTGGCCACTTTGGTGGAGCTGGTTTTCTTATGGGCATGTTGGCAGCTGGACCACATATGTGTGCAGTATTTCTGCAAGTTCTGGTGTGTACAGATCCTTCTAAAAGCTGCCTCTTCTTCTGTCAACAGAGTCACTGGAACGTGTAGGCTAAGACTATGGAAGAATAAAATGACAGTGACAGGTTCCTTATTTTACCCTACAGTTCTTTACTTAGACCAAGTAGAAGTGACTCTCATGGTGCTTCTAAGTAATGGAAAAATTCTGTTTTTTCACCTTTAGTTCCTCCTTTCATCCTCATCCATCCATTTGCTTAGTTACATTTCATGTAGTGCCTTTCACTAGCAGAGTAACTGATGAATGCTTGTTTTCCCAATAAATGGTTATCCAGAGAGTTATTGAGTTAAGGTTCTGTCAGGCACACCTTTCAAACTGACATTCTAGAAGCCCGAGAACTGAGATTTCTAGAGGCCACTGTCAGAGACAGAAATGTGAACAGAATGGCTTATAAATTTCATTTAGTCTACATACTTTACCTTCTTAAAAAATACTTCAGCATTTCACATTCTGAAGTGTGCATTTATAAAATATTATTTTAGACCTTGCATTATCAAGAGGATTATTTTCATTTCCACCTATATGAACAACTATATACCAATGGCAGCCAGCAGTTCATCTAGACAGTAACTCTTTTGAAATTTAATGTATTTTCTGAAATGTAACATTTTTGTGTATGAAAGTGGAAATGTTTCCACAGTGGTCTTATTATGATAGGTACAGAAAGAAACAGTAACAACAAAAAACACCATTATTTTAAAGACAATTACTTTGTGTAATATCACATACTGTAATAGGATTAGTTAATTCCTAAGAATTATTAATACAAATGTCTAAGAAAAAGCTATTCCAGCATTTCTAGCTCTTGAAGACTATCCACTTAGCATCTGTGAAGGCATCTCTCCTTTTTCACTTTCTTCAATAAACTTTTTTGTAAAAAAAAATCCCATGCATATTTAATAAATAAGTGTGATCACTCATCTTCCAGGTTTTAACTGACCTAATTTTCCTTCAGAAAAGACAACCACAACCAGTCTATTTGCAGGCTCTATATTTTATAAAGATGAATATGAGTTTATAACATGGAATACATTTTTCTTTTTCATATAAAAATTACTCTTTATTGTGACACTAGCATCCTTTTATGTTTCCATAATCACATCTTCCTTTCTTTGTCCTCTCTGAAGTTATTGTCCTATGTTGGCGGTATCTAAACCAATAATTGGATTATGCTAATATTGTATATTCAGATTTGATTCTATATTTAATGAACTGTCAGCACTTTTATTTTCTGCTCTATCGCACAAATATTACCTCTTATGAATTTGAATACTTTGATTTTTTGAACTCATATATATATGATATTAGATATATTAGAGATCTGAGTAAATAAGTTCTCTTATAGTTGGATTTAATAGCTTTAAAATTATTCTGTTGATAATACTCTACCATATATAATAAATATATATTTAGACCTATAGCTAATATATAGCCAGTAAAATTATTTGGAACATTATTAAACTAGAATGACTACAGTAGTTTATAATCATGTAGGAGATAATCTGAAAACAGTATAAGAGAAAGATGAAAAATTCTTGGACTCAGATTCATTACTGAATTTCAGAATTAACCAAGTCTAGAATGTCTCTGCTATAGGATTTCAAATGTGAGATAGGAGGATGTGGTGGGTGACCCCAGGGATCACAATGATGTGAAATATATATATATATAATTAAAAAATGAAAAATCAAATATGAGATAATGAACCCTTAAAACTTTGAATTATTTTTAGTTAGGGATCACATAACTTCTATTTAAATGTTTTTAATTGATACAGAGATACTAGAAATGAAAAAAAAATCCAAAAGACCAAAACATGAGAAACATATAAGCAAACTGAGGAAGAATAATTGATTAAAGTTTGTCATTTTAAACTATTTAATCTCTGGAGCTGATCAACACATTATAAATACAGTTCTTTTCTAATATACTTTCTTTAAAAGTGGTATATAAGCCATGTAGGTAGGAAGAACATGAGCCTATTGACTTAAAATATCAATTATTTAACTAGTCAAATTTTACACTGGTGTAATATTAAGTTTCACTGTAATTAAAGAGGGTGTATTTGAGTGAACTCTACCATTTGCATGCTTTTGAATTGGGCAAGATCCTTAAACTCTGAATTGTAGTTTCCTCATTTTAAAAAGGTACCATCATCATTGATGGGATGCAATGTGTGTAAGTATGTTTTTCTGCTACATGGCAAGGGCTCTGTTAATAATAAATATTGTCATTCCCACACCTCTACCTAAAGAAACAAAAATTCGGGATTCAGGACTTTATAAATGATATTATTGCAGTGATCTTAGAAAGCTTAAAGCACTGAAAACACATTTCTTCCTACCTAAATAACCTCATCGCCCCACATTTTAATTAACCTTAAACATACAGTCATCAGCTCCATTAGCAAATTATTCTCCTTATACTTGTGAACACCAACACTCATACATATGCATAATATCAACCAGGTCTCCTGATGTTCTAGGACATCAATAATGTAAAAAATTCCATAATGTAGCCGAGCACGGTGGCTCATGCCTGTAAGCTTCAGCCTATGAAGTGGCCGGGGCTAGGGATCACGGTTCGAGTCCTGGGGCCCATAGTGAGACCTAGTCCCAAAAAAATAGCTGGGTGTGGTGGCACGTGCCTGTAATCCCAGCTACCTGGGAAGCTGAGGCTGGGGATTGCTTGAGTCTGTGGTACCCTGGGCAATGAGAGCTTGTGGTTCCACAGGCAAAAAATAGGGAGAACTAGTCTCAAAAAAAAAAAAAAATTCCATAGTGTAAAGCAGTGTATTTCCCAAATCATTCCTAGGTAAGTATGAGAGACTAATGAATTGATAAATTATTTTAATATAAATACGAATTTGTCATCTTCAAATATTAATAAACACTACTGAAAGAGTAATTGCTAATTAAGTTTACTACAGCAACATTCATATTTAAAAATTTGGAAATAGGTAATATTCTGTTTCTCATGATTAGTTTAAAAGAATTCTCTTGAATAAATAATGCATACTAGTACATTACTTTAATCTCATAATGTATTATAATCTGTTATATTTAAAACTATCCATGGGAGTTTTCTATTTCAAACCTTTGTAGCTGTTCTCTGTGTGTGGGTGTACATGTGCATGCACATGTGTGTGTGTGTGAGTGACCTGACTGAACTGTGTATAAATGACAGGATTTATAAGCACTGCTTTTATGTGTAATTACATTTAAAGCTGTAAAATGTTAGAAAGGGTTGCTTAGATACTAAGTTCTCTATTACCTAATGAATAAAGTCTAAACCCCTCAATCTTGAAGTAAAATTCATCAATCACTTGATGTTGCATTCTCTTCCACTTTGACACCTTCTCCTTAAAGGATGTACATGTACTTTTGTGTTTTCCACAAGCCTATTCCGTTCTAGAAGTCTCTCCATGTTACCATTTTGGATTTCTGGGTTCATTTCCCAAACCCCTTTTCTCTTTATATAAAAGTGAATTCTAAAGCACAGTCATTAAGTCTAATTTCTAGCCTCAGCGTGTTGCTTAAATTATTTTGATTAGAACTAATCTTATTCTAACATAAAATATTTTGTTCTTTATTATTTTGGAAATACTCTGTTATTTTAGCAAAAATTGAAAGTGCTAAAATGTTAAAGCAGCAAATAGTAAAGATTAATAAAATATTTAAATTTTCTAATATGGGCATATATATTTAAGAGATAGTAAATACTTACCTTAAAATGTAGTCTCTATCACTGGTGATCAGGCAATATGATTTTAGATTGCCCTAGCAGAGGTAAGTTACCTTCTGCTGGTTTCCATGGCAAACCTCTATCTCAGGGTTTATATTATGTTACCATTTTTTAAATTTAACTCCTTATATGATCCAGGTTTCTGTGAGTGAAAACAATGCAAATTCTTACCAAATTAAAGCTAAAGGTCTTATTGATACATCAGTCTTATATAATCAAGAAGTCAGAAAATGCTGAGAATGGATAGAAACAAAAGTTGTTTTCAGAAGACTAGGTAGCGCCATGAACGGTGGCTCGTGCCTGTAAGCTTCAGCCTATGAAGCGGCCTGGGCTAGGGATCACAGTTGGAGTCCCGCCTGGGGCCCATAGCGAGATCTAGTTCCAAAAAATAGCTGGGCGTGGTGGCACGCGCCTGTAATCCCAGCTACCTGGGAAGCTGAGGCTGGGGATTGCTTGAGTCTGTAGTACTCCAGGCAACGAGAGCCTGCGGTTCCACGGGCAAAAATAACAAGACCTAGTTTCAAAACAAAGCAAAACAAAACAAAACGAACAAACAAACAAAACAAAACAAAAACAGAGGACTAGGTAGCATGATCCATAAGAAGGACCTTGTAGAAACAACTTGAACAAGGTCTCTGACTAGAATTAAAATACTTAACTTTTGTAGCTTCTTCTTAGTCTAATCAATATTAAATTTCACAAATAAATGTTCCAATGACCTAACTTGGATCATGCACTGATATCTTAGATAGGTCTGATAATTTGATATATAAAGCAGTATTTGGAATAAGCTATAAGAGAAAGAGAAGTCTCCAGAATAACTTTAAAGATTACTAGAAACATAGAATACATAATGAAGTGTAGAGAGCTAAGAAATTAGCCCCTGTGAGAAAGTCAGTCTGCTGCAAACCGATGAGGCTCTTGCATCAGCCAGGTCTGCTGCAACCTGATACGGCCCTTGCATTAACCAAATTGTGGGCCGGGAACAGAGCAGGTAAGGGGCACTCAAAAGAAGAGTAAGCCCTTCTCGGTAGGAGACCATATATGGTATCAAGCTAGACTATTGGTCAATCAGTATTTGTGGCAAGCATTGATTGGAGATGACCATCCTGGAATGGTTGAAATGTCTAATGTCTAATGTATAAGAACTCAAGAGAAAGCAACAATAAAGGAAATTTGATCAGGAAACTGTCTTGTCTTCAATTTCTCATGTCTCTTGTCCCATCCCCATTCCCACTCCTTCCTCCAGGTCTCCATTGACGATCCCACGGGTCGGGACAATGAAGAGTTAATGAGAAGAAAATGGGGGTTCTTTGAGATCAAAGATTGTATTAAAACCTTTGATCTCTGATGTTACTAAGTTGATACATAATACATGTTTGTTGGTACATAATGCTGAAAGCAATTTAGATTCCCATATTTTTGAAAAATCTAACTATATAAATATAAACAAGTTCTTCTTGAGGCAGTATTTATCCTCATTTCTTACCTTCTTTTGATAAGCAATATATTTTTAAAAGGTATTGAAAAGAAAAGCAAAGTAAATAAAATATACTGAACAGAAAATATGTACTAGCTTCAAAGCCTACTGTAATGAATAAAACATACTATCTCCTTTTAGGTGTTCCCAGCTTATGGGGAAAGTCAGACATTACGCCAGTGATTAGTGTGCTGTGTATTATAATACAAGCTGGAACTAGGAACCCTCATCTTTATCACAATGTTATCTACATAACCCCGAATTCAAAACTACCAAAGCCTTTAATGAAGACTTTGAAGAATGAACATTTTTGCATGTTCATTCTATGAATTTTTATTAAACATAATAATAAGCATTAGATTTATCCATTAGAGCATATATGTTATGTATAAAAATAAAATTGATATAGGCATACAGCACTGTTATGAATACGTAGAATATTCGTGCTGGTGAATACGGGAAAAATCAAAAAATAACATTGAGGAATAAAGGTAATTGTTTCTAGAATAATGAATAAGCTTATATTTCAATTTCCTTTAGTGTTCTTATATATGAAATGAAATTTACACATGTATGTGGGACTATTTATTCAGTAATTTGATCATCAAATAGAAAAAAGACACATTAAAATTGTACATTGTCTGTTAATGGGATTTACTCTTTTCATTATACTGTTATGATTATGGTTCTTGCTCTGAATGTCAGGGAAAACTTGCCTTCATTATTTATATTTATTCATTTCCCACATTCTTTTTACCTTTTCCCTTAAACTGTCTGTAATGCGTATGTTAAAGAAGACAAGTGGCAAATGTTCAGCAGGTTTTTGCTCTCTTAATTGATTTTGCTTAATTAGCTTAGTATTTTAATATTTTATTTTAACTAAATTATATTTAAAAATGGCTTAATGTTTTAATATTAAGCTTAATTAGTTTAATGTTTTCGTATGAATATACTGCTATGGTATTTCACTGAGGTGATGCTGATTTAGAACATTGTCTACTCAAAGACTTTGGGTCATAACCCCTCTGATGTATTCACTTGACCACATCATTATCAAGGTACCCAAAACTCTCCTCTAGAGTCCATAGTGCCCACTCCCCTCAATTTCTCCTTACTTCCCTTATTGTAGAGAAGTCTCAGTTCAGCAGTCCAATTTTTAGGGGCTGTTATTGGTTTGGTTTCTTCAGACCCTTTGTTTTCTTTTTCTAAATTCTGTTTATAATTATTGAAAAATTATTCATGGCTCTTCCTTATGTCTGTTAATATGTTTTTATTACCCAATAGTATATTAGGAGTATTAGAGATTTAGGAGTATCAAATGCTTTAGATTATTAAAATAATGCAAACCCATACTTATTATAAGTTTTCTCCAGATGTCTGTGTTTGTATAGACTTTAAATATTATAGGACCTAATCTTTACTCTCAGCATATGATCACTGTCCAGTTTCTTTCTGATTGCCAGACCGATTGCCATTTCACCTTTATTGCCATCAGATTGGCCATTTTTTTGTTGATCCTTCTCAATTCCCCCATGCTAATTACCTTCTGTTCTGTTTTTGTTCACATTGTTGCCACATCATGCTCAACAGGGACTCTAGCCACACCATATCCCTATTTTAAAACACTCAGTGGATTCCTATTTAGCTCTTAAGTACAAATTTTATGGCTCAGTTTTGGGACTCCCTATTTTGTGTCATATTTCTCCAGATTATTCTACGACTACCCTGTAAATCAATAGGTCAACAATTGACTTTGTCCTTTAAAATTTTACATGTATTTCCCACCACCTTTTTGAGAATGTCCTTTTTCCTCATTTTTCTATTTTTACCTTAGTCGTTCAGAGGCTCATTTTACAGATCATCCTTTCAACCATGACTTTTCTTATTATTGTAAAGGCTTTGATTCTTATCCTTTCAAAATAAATGCATCTTTTTATGTTTGTTTGTCCATATATTCGTGAAACCATTTGGTTTCTGTCTTTTTCTTTCTGACTTATTTTTGCTAATATGATTTTTTTCTAGGTACATCCATGTTATCATGAAATCATCAGATATGTCATTTTTAATTGATGAATAATATTCCATTGTGTGTGTGTGTGTGTGTGTGTGTGTGTGTGTGTACCACAGCTTTTTCATCTATTCATCTGTTCTGGGGCATTTAGGTTGCTTCCAAGTCCTTGCAATTATAAATAGTGCTGCAGTAAACATCCAAGCACAGGTGTTCCTTTGTACCCACATTGAGGTCTCCTTCTAAAATACAACTGGGGGGGACAGTTGGAGTGTCCAGGGAAGGGAGGTGGAGGGTGACCACCAGGGATTAAAAAGATGTGAAATATTAGTATATATAAATAAATCATTTAAATACAAAAAGGATACATCCCTTTCATTAACCCACTTTCTATTGTCATATATATGCCATATATTCACACACATATTTATAATATATATGTATATATATATATATATATATATATCAAAAGAAAGTGGGTTAATGCACACACACTATGTTCTAGGATGTATGTAAATTTCCATGTTATTCTTTGAATTGATTAATGTCATTTTATCATATTTTGCAATGGTCATATAAATCTATTTGTTCAATCTTTTTCTCTTGTTTAAATGTTCTTTTTTCTTTCTTTTTTACTCAAGCCTCAACAAAAACTTCCTGAGAGCAATGCACATTCTGGAAATGGGACACCTGTGCCTCAAAGCTCAAACCCAACTTTGTGTGGTCCTGAAGATGTAAGATGAACTTAAAATGCTTTTTTACAGGATTTAACTTGATTATAAGCACATACACATTTTAACAAGTCTAATTCATATCATATGAAGCATTCTATTTATGTAATAGTTACCACAAAATATATTATTATTTAAACATGTTATTTGTTGATTTGAAAAGAGCAGATATTCTGTGAAGGTAAATCAAGTAGTTGCAATGTTGGAAAGGATAACCAGATTCTTAGGAAGACCATGAACCTGAGTTGCCAGAGTTCTGCTCATTCCCATCACTACACAATATGTTTTAGAATGTTAAAAACAAAACCAAATAGAACCCCACCAGTCAAGATCTAGAGTATTCTCTTCCTAAAACAAATAAATGAAAAATTATAGAAGCATCATACCAGAAGTCTGGAGGGTTTAACCTTCAAATGATAATAGGAAAAATGAAATTATACCCTGTTTGTTCGGTCATACTGAGTAATGAAATTTCAATTCTGAAACTTTGGCACAATTATAGCACCATCATGTCTGGATTTGAGAAACAGTGAATCATAGTAATTGTATTTTGTAGATTTGAAGTTAGACTGTTAATCTATTGACAAAATAGAAAATGCTGACATTATTTATGATCGAAAAGAAGGCAGCTGTAATAATGGAAATAGGCAGAATAGAAACAGGTTTACTAAATTTATCTTTCCTCTATGGCTATCAAAATTATTTTTAAAATATGATTTTCTAACAATTTGATCTTCAAGTATTGCATATTTACACATGCATAAAATCCATACAATTTAGAACATGAAATGCTAATGAAATCAGAAGGATCAAGAGGCTCTGGCTCTGCGGGAAAACCTAAGAAAACTAACTAGAGGATACAGAGTAGAAAATGCTGGAATGTCTACCTAAGGACATAATTTGTGCGCAAGTATGATGGAATGAGGCTGCTCAAAATCATTACTTCTTAACTGTATATTATTTTCACACCCCTTCTACTTTTGTTGTCATTCTTTGACATATATATTTGTATATAATAGATAATGAGTGCATAGTATTCAGCTATAAACATCCTATTTATTCAGCTATAAACACCCATTCAGCTATAAACATTTTAAATCGTACTCTAAAAATGCTGCTCTGAAATTTTAGTAATCAAGGTCTCAATATCTTCTATGTTTAAGTTCCCAAATTTGAAGTACCGACTAGACATATGCTTTTATCATTGGGGTTTTTGGTTGTCCTATATAAATAATTCATTGAAAGAATGACCTCTGAGTTCTTTCCCACATTTTATAGAAGACTTACAAGACTTGAAATGGCTCATCAAAGGCTTAACTGCACATTGGACCAATCAGTTTGGGAAATTTTTGACTTTGAAAGCAGCCTTGCTTAATTGATAATATTGGAGTCACACTGAAAAACTAAAGGGTATCCTTGCTCCTGTAGTTTGGTATTGCTTTTCATGTCACTTAATAGCATATTAGAAGTAAAGGCATTTTGTTTGAATTTTCATTTCGGGATTAACAAAACGCTTAGTGTTAATGTATTTTATGATGTTTCTAATTCCTAGAGTAGCAAACATTTCATTTTTCTTAATGAGCTAAAGAAATGAAAAGTAAAGATGAGTATGTTTAGCACAGAACGCATTTGCTCAGCTTCTTGTCATTACACCTACTTGCAAGTGCCTAATCAAAGGGAGTTTATTCAACAACAAAAATCATAAAGGGAAATGAGAGGATAAAATTTGCAGGGAGAGAAAAACCCTAAAATAGTGAGTTTACATAATACTAGCTTTTTCATGTTAAGACGATGTTTGAACTCTACTTCTCTATCATATCCGATATTCTCTCTGTAACATTTGAAGGTCCTGATGAGTTGTTAGCAGATGCTTAACAAATATTGTAGGTACTCTTCCAGGTAATAGTCTATTGTTCGATTAGGCTGAGAGGTCATATTACCATTGTTATTTTGAGTTACACCCCATCAAAATCATCTGAAGAGAGTGGTTTCATACAAGATATTAAATACTACAAAATATTGCAGTATTTTTTAAGAAGAAATAAGTTTGCATTCAGGTAGTGTTTGACTGGCGTGTGCATTCTGAGATCTTGGGAACAGCTTTTTTGCCTTTCTTATTACACATAAATCTCCATCATATCTTTAAATGTATACTCCATCACATCTTTAAATCATGCAAAGGTATGGACTTCTGAATTCTTAACAGAAATCATATAAAAACCATAAGAAAGGCTCCTTAATCATGTTTAGCCATTATTCTGTTTACTAAAAATTCCCTAGATGAGATAGTGCTTTTTATCTCTTTCCAAGTTTTAAAATTCCAAGTTGTACCTGGAAAAATATAAAGAGTGAAAAGTTAATAATTTCACAGGCTATTTTGGGGAGTGGGGCTAAGAAAAGATCAATGTGACTAAAAGAATACTTGTATTATAGTAAAAAGAAAATTTGTGAGTCTGAGTTTGTCATGGCAGATTCATTCCATTAATGCTTAGTCATTTATCTTGTGAGCTTTTGCTATAGTTTATCAAGGTGAGTCTGGTGGCCATGCTCTAATATCGCATATCATTTGTTTAAGAAAACAGTTTCCAGTTCCCTCCTCTCATCTGTCTACTCCATCTTTTCTGTCTGCCTCTTCACTAATCATGACTGACTCAATCCAGGTAATGAGCAATATGAAAAATTTGACAGGACTTGCATTTTTATATTAACCATAGGAAGCTCTCAAGTTTTCAACTGAACATTTGTTCAAATAAGAACTGCTGGAGAAGCTCGTTAAGAATATTTTTTCAATATAAGTAGCAGTTTATATCCTCCTTGAGTCTTTTTTCTCTTTGGGACTAGAAAATCTTCCTACTAGGAATTCTTGATCAGAAGGATATTGAGAGAGGTGATATATTTCTTGGTATTGTCTAATGATATTCTCTGTGGAAAGGAGAGACATGGTAGGAAAGAACTTTTAACACCAGGAGACCTTTGTGGATTCATAGTTCAAATTGCTGGTTAAATGATAGTTGGGAGTTTACAACATGGTTAATGTATTATTATCAGTTGGGACATAAAGTAGCCTGAGCAAAAGTTTGCAAACGTGAACTTGTCTGTAACATTTAGAGAAGAACAAGTTCAAGGTGTACTTATCACATTCATTATGAGTTGGTGAGCATTAAGAGAGGGAATACTAAATGTCATAATCTGATGGGTATTTTTTGTGCTATTGAAATAAATAAGTACTTTATAGGCTATGAAATTCCAAAGTTTACATAGGGGAGATATGCTGATTTATTTTGATTTGATTGATTTTTTTTTTTTTTTTTTTTTTTTTTTTGCAATTGGAAGCATGGTGAATTATATGTTAGAAAGACACGTCTGGAGGCTGACCAGCAAATGGACTTGAGAAAGGCAAGGTTAGAGAGAGTTCAGTTCAGATAGTTCAGTTCAGCAATCTAGGAAGGAAATAAAGGTATAAACCCCATGATATCTGAAAGACAGAGAGATTTAGAGCCTAACATACTGAATAGCATTCATGATAAATGGCTTAGAGTCTTATTCATAAAGGTACTGTCTGCTGCTATCATCTGTGCATTTCATTTTCACAAACTGAGATAGCATAATCCTCAAAGAATTCTACTGAATCAATATATGGCAATTAAATTGTATAAATTTTATTATTTTCAGATTCTAGCCAATGAGCATAATAGGATTTATGAAAGATTTATAGCCACTTGAGTTGAGATACATCATCATTAATGTGATAAGATTATGAGAGATTTTTCTGATGATGGGGAATTATGCATGCTTTAGTGACATGCCATGTGTAAGTTTCAGAAATAAAAAAGGAAATTGAGTCATTTGAAAAAAAGTTTTTTGTCATTCTTTAGGTTGCATTATTTATCTCAGTAATGGATTCATAAAGTTCTGAAACTTCAATTCCAAGTATTTAAATCTAAATGTCTGACAAATTTAACCAAGTTTCAAATTCCTACCCATCTGGAAAGAACAAGAGAAGGAGACTCAATTTGACAAGTCAGTGATAGAACAATGCAAGTGCAAGAGAGGAGGGCTTACAAAAATGACATGAAGTCCCAAGCTTTTGCTGAAGAAAAACATTTCCAGTGATGATATTTTTGAGCAAATAGTGAATGGGATTTATATGAATTTCTTTTTTTTTTTTTTTGACATGGAGAGAACACTAAATTGAAGACTTGAAAAAGTAAGCAGTCACTGTAAGATGTTTGCGATATAATCATCTTTTCTTAAAAGCTAAAAGAATATAAACAAGCCACTAGCTTTTGTTTTCTTCCATAAATTGTGTCTACTTTAGTCATCTCTTGGTAATTCTTATTTCTATTGACCTTACCACCGTTACCTTTGATGTGAACTTTCCTTCACTTGTGTCAATGTTTATTACCCTCTTTGTCTTCATAACTGCATAAAGATATTGCATTCATACTCAATTATCAGTTCATCTTTCACTTTCTTCATGATCAAATCTCTTCTTGATCTAATGAAACTAATCACATTTCCTTCTTTTCAGATAGTATAACTAACTTTTATTCTTTCATTGGACTCTGCTATTGACCTACTATTTATTAAGATATCTTTGTAGAATATACCAAAAGTATAATATGAAACTGCTTGTTGTTTAAAATTGAATTATCAGTAAAAATTACAAAATGATCAAAATATAAGGCTAGATAATAAAGTAAGCAAACTAGAATACCTCCTAAACATTGGAAAATGATGCTGATTGTGGGACAGAAGAGATGCTGAGGAAATTCAACTCTAAATAACAAAATTTATGGGTGGTCACAGATATTCCTGGGCAATGTGACCAGGATAAAAACTTCAGGTTGAATCTGCATTTTTATGACAGTGCAGTCCTGGGGAAGATAGAGCATTTTAGTGTTGGATCTAACCTTGAGTAGATTTGTGGAAAAGTGCTGGGATAAGTCTCCCTGCCATACAATGCAATATGCTGAGAAAGTAGAATTTTTGTACCCTTAATACACAATATAATACAGCAGTTAGAAACTAAAAACTGAGTGATGCAAAAATACAACAGATGGCACACTGAATTTTCAGAAAAATACTTTACAACAGAGAAAAAACTACCAGAAGCCAACCACAAAGATATGGAAGGTCAATTTTATCTATCATAATTGGAGTTCAAAATTTCTATGATAAAGAAATTCAATGAAATAGAAGAAACCACAGAAAATTCAATCAAAGATATATGGTACAACTCACATAAACAAATGTCTTGAGAAATAAAATACCTGAATAGAAGGTAGAAATTGAGGTTTTAAATAAAGGAAATATTTGGGGATGAATGCATAAAAAGACCAATGTAAATGATAAGAAGTTCCCTAGAGAGCTATGGAAGTAGAGTAACTTAAATGGTAATTTGAATCAGAATTTGAGAATCATAATCCACAAAAACTTCAGGAAGAAGAAGGAAAACTGCCACAAAATGAAAAATGAATACCCAAATAAAGCATTCTCTGACCAATGAAGAAAGAAATTATAAAGGGTATCCCAGAAAGGGAAGAGAGAAAAGAGAACTTATTAAAAAATATATAATTAAGGAAGAATTCCCAAACCTGGAGTAGGAACTAAAAGAATAAGTCCATGAAGCTAGAAGAACACCTGGTTTATCACATACAATGAGACCTAAACTAGCAAGCACAGTAGTGAAACCAGGCAGAAGTCATAAAAAAGAAAAAAATACAAATAAATTTATCTGATGAACATAGATGAAAAATTCTCAACAACATTTTAGCAAACCAAATTCATTAGTACATTAAAAGAATCCCAGACCATGACCTCATGGTTTATTCCAGGTACACAGGATCATTTTCCATCTTAAATTGTTCAGTCATACATATACAAATAAATATTAAATATGCAAAATGGAAAAATGGAATTGTACCCTTGTAAAATTGATTTGAGATCTGAAAACTTGAATTATAAGAAAAAAAGAAACATGTCTTCTGTAATCTTTTTTCCCTTATCAAAGCTGCAATTTATATTGATTGTGTAAATCAATTGTTAAGTTGCAACAAAATCATCTTTGCTAAACTATCTTAATTTGTGTATGTATGTGTGTGTAGTAGTAGTATAGTACCTTCTCTGAAAAGACACATAAAGCCTCCTCCCAAAAAATGGAATGAAAGAGAGCGACTTTTTATCATGTGAATAAAGGAAAGAAATGTTTTAGTATGCCTAACATGCACTACATAAATATACTCACTACGTTGATTCTGTATTTTTAATACAGAAGTTATCTGTAGTGGATCATACAATTTCTGTTGTCAAATGATCACAGCCCAAGAAGGATACATTGCTAGATACCAATTGTCGAAGTTGACTACAAGTATGTCTGCCCCCCAAACCTGGTGCCTTCCCTTTATTGAGGACAGTACTGGGCAAGAGTTGAAGGCACTTTCCTCATCACCCTATCACTCTCTGATACTCTCTTTTATATGTTTACTTGTTAATGTATCTATTTCTGCTTTTTCCACTGGAATGTAAGTTTTATTACATATAAAGGCCCTGCTCTCATTTTCACTCTTTTTTCTCTTAAACACTATTTCTTGTCTCAGAACCAGAACTCAATAAACATTGTTGAATGGATGATTAAAGTTTAAATCAATCTTGGGCACTCAATTTATTAGTTTTCTGGCAGTTTAGGGATAATAAAGATAACTCAGTTGTCTAAATTCCATCTGTGTTACCATGAAGAGGAAAACCAGAAAATCCATTTGCAAGAGCAAATGTTACTACAATAGTTTTCCTGAAACTTTCTGTCTATTCTCTTTAGGTAAATTTCTTGACCATAGTTAGCAATGAGTGCATTTTTGCCTCAAAACCATATCTTCACTCTGTAGTATAGAATTTCTGGATTTTTTTGTAAGAATTATGTTATTTCCAACAGAGCTTTCCTAGAAGTAGACACATGGTTCATTATTAGATTTAATGATTCCTGGTATAATTGCACACCCATTTTATTGGGTAAATTATTAAATATATATATGTTTGTATAATCTTGGCATTTTTTAATGATTTTCCTTTCCAAAGGAAAATATGGATTGCCTTAATTTTTATTATTTGTACATAGTGTATCAAACAAGGTCAATACTGAGTTTTTCATATTCCTTCAGGTCAGCAGGTCTCTATTTATTTTATCCCCCCATTTCACTCACCCTTTCCTCTTCTTCATCCCTGTGTGAGAATTCCATGGCTGTTGATTTTGCACATACTTTTTTATATGTAATGTCAATATCAGTTCCCTGTTATTATTGGTTTTCAACCATTAGTTATACAAATCAGTATTTCTACTGATAATAGGAAAAGAGGGGATAAGAGAAGATATTTACTGTTTTTCAGTACTTACACTAGTTTTTATGTCTTTTCTCATATCATCCTCAAAGTAAACCTTTGAAAGAGCAATCCCATTTTACATCCAGCAGAGATTCAGAGATAAGTAACTAATCAAGTTATTTGATCAAGATCACTAAAGAATAATCAAATCTAAATGTGAACTAATATCTATTTTATCTCTGAAGCACTTTTAGCCATTAGTCAAAACTACCTTTATATTTCAGTATTAGAAATGGGCAAATTTTGTTTCCTTTTTAAACTATGTTTTCTGGTATTTTTGGCAATATGAGTGATAATTTGCAGCAAGATTGAGAGAATCCCATGAGGTAACTCACCTTTATGTTCTCATCAATTGAATGCCTGCTTTATTAAAACATATGAAGTTCACCATAAGCTATTTAGGCACAATACTTGCAAGTTATAATTATGTTGGCCTTATATCTGTTGTCTCTCTGAGAAAGTCTAAGAATTTTATGAACTCCAATCCATGAAGTTTCCATAATGCCTGTGAGGCACACAGAAAAGAGAAATTAAAGTATTCATTAAAAGATCAAAGCATCAAAAATGGTTTAAGCTGTGCTCATCACAGAGCATTTTCTGTAATTTTGAAATACAATAATTTCCTATTGTGCAAATTATCAGTTTATCTCAAATTGTTGGCTGTGCTTCCACTAATAAAATATTTCATGGCAAACTGTATAATATTTTTCTCATGACAGTGATCTCAAGTGATACTACACAAACAAAACCTGTCTACAGATCAAAATATTTGGGAAGTGGTTATAGCATGTCTCTTTTTTAGAGGTTTAAAATATATTTGTATATTATGAAGAAGTAGATTTCAAATCTTACCATGCATCATAAATTTCAATTTTACCATGCAGCTGAGTCACTAGAGAAGTGATTAAAATTGCAAGTCATTCTAAGAGTGAATTGCTAGAAGTATTTTTTAAACAGGTACCTTGTATGATTATGTATATAAATCATTGAAAATCAAAACTTTAAGATTTGTGTATTACAGGATCTGAGAGTACTATTTTAAATATAACTGTTAGATATTTGAATAAATATTTTCCCCAAATCAAGGTGATCTATGAGCTTCATTATTTCAGAATACATTTTAGAAAGTTTTTTAGGTTAATTTGTACATGGTTTCCCTTTTCTTATCTTTCTTTCTTTTCTTTTTTTTTTTTTTTTTTTTTGAGCTACTTGGCATATATGCAGTTAATTTTTTTAAAGAATGAATGTATATTAAAAACATAGAAGTCAGGTATACAGTCAAAATAGGAACATCATAATTATAACATTCCAGGGAAAATTTAGATTCCAGATCTAACTCAAAAAATTAAATGTTAAAAGGAACAGCTGGTTTTCATTATATAGTATGGTGCTGGTACTGAAAAATGTTTTGGAATAAGGTAGTAAACATTTTGTTATTAAGTTGACCACATTCAAAAAAACAGCTTTTTATTCTACCAGACATGCAAATAAGAAATAAAGCCTGTGTTACTAAAACTTTTCAAAAAAATTAAGAAGGAAAACTGCCAAACACATTCTATGAAGCAAACCTCCCACTTACACTGAAACTAGAAAAAGACAGCACCAAGAAAGAAAACTATAGACCAATTTCCCTAATGAACACAGATGCAAAACTCTTAAATAAAATCCTGGTAAATTGAATCCAACAATGCATAAGAAGCATTATTCATCATGACCAAGTGGAATTTATTCCAGGGGCATAGAAATGGTTCAATATCCAGAAATCAATTGACATAATCCACCAGATCAATGAGGAGAAAACCAAAAAAACACATGGTCATATCAATAGATGCAGAGAAAGCATTCAATAAAGTCTAACACCCATTCATAGATAAAAGTTCTTGAAGAAATGGGGATAAAAAGAACATACCTCAACATAATAAAAGCCATCTACAACAAAGCAACAGCAAATATCATCTTAAATGGGGAGAAATTAAAATCATTTCAATTAAGATCTGGAACCAGTCAAGGATGCCCACTTGCTCCACTACTTTTTAATATTGTATTAGAAGTACTAGCTAGGGCAATAAGGAATAGAAAGACATAAAATGGATACAAATAAGAGAATAAGAATTGAAGCTATCTTTATCTGCAGATGATATGACTCTTTATATAGAGAACCCAAAAAAATCTACAGAAAAACTTCTCAAAACAATAAACCAGTTCAGTAAGGTCACCAGCTACAAAATCAACACACAGAAGACAATAGCTTTCCTTTATGCCATAAACCAAGCAGAAGAGGAAGACATTTTTTAAAAAGTATTCCTTTTATGATTGCGCCAAAAAAAAAAAAAATACCTGGGAACAAACCTAACAAAACGTGTAAAAGAATTATACAAAGAAAACTTTAAACACTGTTGAAAGAGATAGAAGTAGACATAGGAAATGGAAAAACATTCCCAGCTCATGAATCAGAACACTTAACATCATCAAAATGGCCATCCTACCAAAAAGCAATCTACAGATTCAATGCAATCCCCATAAATATTCCAATGACATTCTTTAAAGAGATAGAACAAAAACTAATGAAATTCATATGGATTAACAAAAGACCCTGAATAACAAGAAACATCCTGACAAAAAAAAAAAGCAAAACGAGAGAAAAAATGGAGATATTACTATCTCAACCTTCACATTATACTACAAAGCAATAGTAATCAAAAAAGCTTAGTACTGGTACAAGAACAGACAATCTGACCAATGGATCAGAATTGAGTGCCCTGAAATAAAACCATATATATAGTCATCTAATCTTCAACAAAGGAGTAAAAAACTTGCAATGGGAAAAAAACCAGCCTCTTCAATAAATGATATTGGGAAAATTGTATCAAGACATGCAAAAAATGAACCAAGACACCTACCTAACACCATGTACAAAAACCAACTCAAAATGGATAAAAGACTTGGATGTAAGACCATAAAATACATAGAGGAAAACTTGGGCAAAACCCTCCATGAGCTACAATTCAGAAATCCATTTCTTGATACATCTATGGCCAGCAAAAATATCAAGGAAGAGATAAACAGCTGGGACTACATCAGTTAAAAGCTTCTGTACAGCAAAAGAGGCAACAGAAAAAAAAAAAAAACAAAAAACAAAACAAAACAAAAAGAAACCCAACTGGATGGGAGGAAAATTTTGTCCTCCACAAAAGTGATAAGGGATTGATAACAAAGATCCATAAGGAACTTGCACAACTGAGCAAAGACAAAACAAGAAATCCAGTCAAAAAATGGGATGAAGAACTAAAAAGATGCTTTTCTAAAGAAGAAATACAAATGGCCAACAGACACATGAGAAACTGCTCAACTTCACTAACAATTAGAGAAATGCAAATCAAAAGGACAATGAGATACCACCTCAAACCAACAAGAATGGCCCATTTCAAAAAAACAGACAGCGGTAAGTGCTGGAAGGTATGTGGAGAGAAAGGAACACTCTTACACTGCTGGTGGGAATACAAATTGGTCCAGCCACTATGGAAGGCAGTGTGGAGGACCCTCAAATTAATAAAAATGGAACTGCCATTTGACCCAGCAATAGCTCTTTTGGGAATCTACCCAAAGGAGACCTCAGTGTGAGTACAAAAGGACACCATGCTCAGATGTTGATTGCAGGACTATTGATAATTGCAAGGACTTGGAAACAATCCAAATGTCCCAAAACAGATGAATGGATGAAAAAGATGTAGTATATATACACAATGGAATACTATGCATACATTAAAAATGACAAATTTGATGATTTTATGGTAACACGGATATACCTAGAAGAAATGATATTAGCAAAAAGAAGTCATAAAGAAAAAAAAAACAGAAACCAAATGGTTTCACTAATATATGGACAACCAAACAAAAGTACACAACAAGGAGGTGGGGACCAGCTGGAGAGGCCAGGGAGAGGAGGCCAGGAAGAGGCCAGTGATTACAATGATGTGAAATATATAAGTCTAGTAGGATCTAGGACTGTTAAGTGTGACTTCTATCCTGAAGGAATTTACAATCTACAGAGGTGTCAGATATGCTTATACATGTAAAAGGGTTAAAACTTCTATGTGCGTGTTACCTTTAGAGCAGAAAAAAAATATGGCTGCATATAACTGGTGGTGTAAATGATAGATTGGGTAGGGAACAAGTAGTTGTTTACTAGGATGTGACAGTGATGAGAGACTTTTATGAAGGTAGGGTGACACAGAATGGTGAAAGTAACAAAGCACATATTAAATAAAGAGCAATATTGTAGAGAATTGGAACCAGGTAGTAATAATTTTCGTCAAAAATCAGAATTGGAGTAGATTATATTTCCTGCACAGCCTCTTCAGTTATGACCAACTTGTTGAGTTTTAGAACGTTAGTCTGAAGCCAATCTAGGTTTCTTTCTCCTGCTTGATACCTAGGAAATAAACTGACTTGTTCAAAGTCAAAGATACTCAGTGGACATGGATTATTAAACACCTAGATACTGTTTGACACATGGAAATGAATATAGAAATCCTCAAAATAAATTCTTATATTAAATATCTCATTTATTTTAAAATTTATTAAAAATAATTGTCAAGACTATTAGAGTGTAGCTGCAATACCAATAGAGTGGTTTAGGATTCTTTTTTTTTTTTTTCTTATTAACTCTTTACAAAAAAAAAAGAAAGAACTTTCTATTGAAATTGAATTTTACTGTAGTAGCTGATTAGCATAAGCATTGCTGCGATCTCCAAACCAACCCTGAATGCTTGATCAGCTCTTAGAATCTCTCTCATGTTGTGAAAAATTTGTACCTTGTTTGCTCTTCCAGACTGTATTAAAGCAAATTAATTTTCCCAGTAGCACGAATTCAAGGGTGTTTTTCTGTATCCTTCTTCTGTTTAAATTCATTTCATTAATCTATTTTCAATTGTTGCTATTGCAGAAAGATAAGGACTGTTTATTGAAGAAAGAAAATAGCCCAATCAATAGCACTAGAACATCAGAAAGTGCCCTGCAGGTATTTATTTGTTTATTTTCTGTGTTTTGTCAGAATGCACTTCCTAAGTCCGACATATTTAATAAGTTTCTCTCTTATTCTAGCTAAAGCAGGAAGGTTTAATGGTTAATACTCTACCTACTATTCTGGACCTTCCCATCACTACTAAGATTTTAGTTTGGTTATCTGAGGTCCTAATAACAAAAGTGAGGGAAGTGTTCCCCAACTACATCCAAATCCAACCAGCAAAACAAAAATAGAGAAAGAAATGAATATATTCCTTACTGTGTACATAAAAAAGAGACTATTTGGGGAAGCTGAGGAGTTATGGGGAAGGGTATATCCTTCACTATCCTTCAAACAAACAGACAGTAGCTTAGTTAAGCTTAGATTAATTCTGAAATTCCATTTATACTCCTGTATTTGATGGAAAATATCATACTCAAAGTTTATTTCTTTTGTATAACTTGTTTTGGGTTAGATTATCATAATTAAATATTAGCCTAAATTTTCTCAAAATAGTTTTTGAATTATCTTGCCATTTGCAGACAGAAAAAAAGAACATGTACTTTCACAAAGTAAAAATTCATATATTTATGTTTTTTGTTTTTGTCTAGCATTAGTTTCTGTAAACCATTTTTGAAGATGTATGTAATTGCATTGCTATTCTTTTAGTATTTTAATTTTCACCTTAGAATATACATTTACTGACACTGTCCTAATTGTTTTTTGTATTGTTTGACAGAAATTGCAAATACCATCTTGTACTGAATGCAAGTTGGACAATAAACAGAAAAAGCAAATGGCCAATTTTGAAGGGAAGGCAACTAGAGAAGAGAAAGTTCTGTAAATACTGAAACTGTGTTCAAAATGTTCATTTGCTATTGTCTTCATACTCTTTTTAGACCACAGGGTTGATGGAAATACTAAGTTTTTAAAGCATGCAATTTTTTCACAATTTTCTGTAACTTTATAAAGTAGCCTGCAAATTTTCCAAATTATTCTGGAATAATTATGGTCTTTAAGCAATAACCTAATTAAAATGGATAACCACAGTCACAAATAGTCATTGTCATCAGTAAATTGCCCAGTATAAATTGATCTGTTTTCAACTTAAATGCAATATAGCATTTAATTTTTCTGGTTTATTTGAGTATGTATACTTTTCAGATATAAGCTTTAAAATTAATTACTACAAATAAAATGTGCACCCTTAGCTGCTGTAGAATCCAAATTATAATCAGACTGTTCGACACTCGTCAACTTGAGCCACTTTTCTCAAGGTTGAAATCTGTGCTGATCTAAGTATATTGTTATTGAGGGTGTCTATCACTGTAGTTATTATTACATTGAACCATTTCTAAAAATGTCAAAGCTATTCTGACAAGTATTTAGTGAGCAAACAGAATTCTTTCAATATGTTTGGTATGATGCAGACAAAATAATCTGGATGAATAACTAAATGTCTGACATAATGTATTAGATCTTTTTAGCATTTTATAGATACACCCTTTCTAGTTTTCTATTGAAATTGCTCTAAGTTAGAAATCAAGCTGTTTGAAATAATTTTATATAAGAAAGTTGATATGAATTGATAGTGGAATGTCAAGAGGGCTTCAATATGCAAATAGACCAGTAAATAAAATACATTTTAAGTGAGTTTTGATGAAAGTAAAACAGTCATGTTAGACCAATGAACTCCAGATTTGTATCTTGAAGAAACAAATATGTTAGAGAGAACCAAATTATAATATTTGAAGTTGGAGGTCTATATAGAATCATCATTAATCCAATAAACGCTCTTTTGGGTGATATAAGAGTAGTTCACATGCAAGAAAAATTAACTGATTATTGAATTATCTGGTTGATAGGATGGATATAGCATCAATTTTATTGACTAAAATTTAATGGGTCAAATGATCTAGTTAAAATTTCTGCACATAATATATTGACCTCTGTTGGTTAGACCCATTTTGCAAATGTAGAATGCATATCAAACTAATTTTTTTAATAGACTGTATCTGCCATACCACAACTAATACTTTTAGAGCAATGTATTATGGCAGATTATCTTAGACAATATTTAATAAAAATATTAAATGAAATAAGTATCAATTGATGAATTCAAATTCTGAATGCAATAATGCATCTTTAATTATAATAACATTTAAAACATTTTTTGCATATTGGAGAAATGGAATACTATCATCAATGCTAAGGACTTACTGTGATATATCCATGAAGCAATTATACTTGTAGAGCAAGTCAGTGTCATTTACTGGGGTTTTATAGATCACAGATTACCTAAGAAAGAAAGAAAATTAGTTCTATAGATGACCATAATTTTCAGATGAAATGACCAGTATAAAGAAAAAGGACATGATCTGAAGTTTCTGACTACTCCTTCTTAGCTCTGAAAATCATTTAATGCTATGAGATAGGATATAGCCAGTTTCCTGAATTATATTGCTTGTAATTTCCCCATTGTACCCAGAAACTCCTAACCATTCAAAGATGTCTGAAAAAAAAAGCAGATAATTTAGTCTAAATTTAGTTTCACTTCCTACCACTGCTTTTTGTCCCCACTTTGCCTTGCAAATCCTGTGAATCCAGTGGTAAGTTAATTACTATTCCACCTTAGCACAGGATATTTTAAGACATCTTTAAAAGTAATAAAGAGATGATTGGGGTGGTTATTTTATGGTATTTCACAGAAAAAAACTGTTGAAAGATGAATATTTGGCCTAGTAGAAATCAAATTTGAACAATTTCATTTTAAAATCATTTTATTTTTCTTCTAAATTCCTATTCTAGTATATGACAACATAATTTGCTTCTCTCAGTGACTGGCATAATGGAATAGAATTTGAATGAAGGTAGTGTATATATATATATACATATATGTGTATATGTATATATGTATACATATATATGTATATATATACATATATATGTATATATGTATATATATATATTTAAAGATAGCTTTATACATGTTGCAGCATTTACTGATATATTCATTCTATTACTTGTTTCCAAATGAAAGAATTAATCTGTGACATAGCTTATAAATATTTTTAAGAAATGTTCTGGCAATTTCTTTTAATAGCTAAACATAAAATCTTTAAAATTTGAGAATATTCTGTCTTTAAAACAAATAATTTATTTTCTCATCCATTTAATTGCTTTAAAATAGCATCAGAGATATTTAAATGTCTCGCTTACATATGACTTTTGTCCTTTATGAACTACCATTTTTATTATTTCTTTTAATTAATAGCTATATAAATAATGCTGTTTTTGAGGAGTTACCATTCAAAACCCAGTTATCCTGCTGTGAATGAAAACATTAACCTAAAGGATAAATCTAGGTAATTCAATGCATTATGTACCTATAATAGTGAGCAATGAAAGATTAAGGATGCCTTACAGAATATGAATTGATTCCTACTAAGATTGCACATATTTTTCCAGTGGAATATCTTTTTAAATATAGGTACTACAGAATTAACAAAATTTCTCTATTTTAAATTACTAATCAGTTCTATATATTCATTTCTGATAATGAATGCATTTTGGACTTTTTATTTCTCCTTATATGCGTAAATTATATAAATTGAACCAGTGCCTAAAATGTGCAAGACCTAATTGAATACACCAACACATTCAGAAGAAAAGGGAATAATTCAGTCATCGGAATTAATTTTACTGTGTGATTTCAGAACTCTGAATGTGGAATTTTATAGAAGTTTAATTCTATATTTAGCATTACAGCACTATATTAGTCACAATGCTGTTCCATAAAAAATGCTGGGTTACAACTTTAAGACAGTTCTATATATGAAGGGGGCTTTGCTGTTTTGGATAACAATGAGGAAAGCTAGATTAAAGTATTGTGCATTTTGTTGTAGTAGAATCTTGTTTATGTAGCTCAGGTGCTATAACCAACACTAATGGCTGCAGAAACTGAAATAATTATACAGTGAGTCTGCAGTTAACCAGAACCAGTTAGTAATCTTGTTTGTTTATGGGACATTATTTTAGTCCTGGATACAGTATAAAATTCCCCCAAACTGTATGTAAAGTATATATTAATACTTAATATTAATGGTCAAGTGGTGACGAGTGAAAAGTACTGAAAATAGCCTATTTTGTTCAATAACATTTTGTTATCAAGAGCACTATATACATTATCATACATAAATAATTGGAAAAAATATTAACCACTTGATTCTGTATATCAAGATCAAATACCATTTGGAACCATTCTGGAAATTTCTTCAATTTATTTTTCCAATATATTCTATTTAGAGGATTTTTTAAAAATAGCCCCACAATGACAGAGAATTTTTGTTTTTTTGATAACAACCCAGTATCTAGCGCTTCAAAATAGCTTCTTCGTAGAAGGTACTCAAGTATTTATTGAATGAATTAATCCTCAACTGGAAGTAGCCAGAAAAGAAGCAAAAGATCCATGAAAGAATATTCTGATATTATAATAGAGGTCAAAAATGTAGTCATCAAGAAAGAGAAAATAAATTTGTTTTAGATCTTTCATTGTTTATTTGCATTTGTTTCTAGGCAATTTTTTTCCTTTGTCTTTTTCTCTGTGGACCTACAGTTGTGACTTTAAACAGGAGAGAGATATGTAGAGTCACAATCTACATATTTGTGTTCTTAACTGGAGTCAAGCTTTGATATTCACATGAACTTGGACAATTCAATAAATTTCTTTCAGTGTCAATTTCTGATCCCTTGAGCTTTAACAGTTGAACTTTAATTACATTTTTTCCCTCCATTCTAATGAACATCTAGCAGATGAGTTTCTGGACAACACAAACTGTCACCTGTAACTGGAGTATCTATTCACTTATATAATTCATTTGTTGGACTCACTCATCCCACATTTACTTTTAATGTAAAAATGGAATTCAAACCTAATATGAGTTGAAAATCACTGATCAAAATAATATCTATGATCTTTTCATACTGGTCATTCAGTTAGCCAGTCAATCACTGAATAAAATTCTTTGAGATTCTTATATGTGCCTGCCTTTCCACTTTTTGTTGAGGACTCCATGGTAAGCAAAAGTAACATTATGAATATTAATGTGGCACTTAATAGGAACCTGTCACTATTTCAGTTATAAAAATACTAGTGAAATATTCTCAGGATTATTGGAGGCAGAGCTTATGACTCTTATGTTAAGGATGAGGAAATTATGGGAGGAAAAAAAAATCATCACTGAATTGCCCAACATCACAAAACTAAAAGGAGGACAAGACAGGACAAAGACCTGGCAATAAATTACATGAACTTAATTTGCTACACTGAACTTAATTTGCTACACAAAGATCAGCAGTGTTTTGCCATCCATATTAGAAGGGCAACCATTAATAAAGGTAACACACCAATAAATGTCTGACTGCGACAAAAAAGCATCATCTTTACAGCGTATCAGTGTGTAGGAGGAGGAATATGTGGTATGTTATCTGTTTGATGTCTTTACTCAGAAAATTGTTTTAAATTAAGATTAGTAAATATATGCTGTTTTATATAGATGTTCAAAACCTCAGTAATAATTTTATTTTCCCAGGTAATAGTTAACAATTTTTGACAGTGAATATTTAAATTCAAATAAATATATAATTGTGAATTAGTACTGTTCAAAAATGAAAACATCTTTAGGACAATTGTCATTCTTTCTATTCCCTTAAAGTTGTTAGCATATATAAATCTATATTAGATACAGATGATAATAAAATATAATTTTCTTCGGTGGAAAATCTTCCAAATGGGTATTTTCTCTTTTACAAAACCAGAAATTTTACCTCTTAAACTTGTAATTTATTCACTCATTCTCTTTTTATTCCCTACTTTCTTCAACTTTCCTATTCCCTCCTCTCAAAAATCATCTTTAATATCACAATGATGATTTGTAATTCTCTATAGAAGCTTTCCTTGGCCATTGAAGTTAATGTGAATGTGTGTGTTTTTTCCACTCTCCCTTTTTCAGTGATTGCCAGTCTTACATTCCTTTGAGGGCTCATCTCAATCAGATCATGCAGACACAGCAGCATTTCTGAAAGGTCATATAATGCAATAGATTTGTTACCAAGAAATTAGGTATTATTTGAGGCTCCTTGAAAAAAGTAATTGACTTCTGCACCTGATTAACTGTCAAGTGATCATAATTCCATGAATAGTCTTGCCAAATATAAGAAGAGAGAGCAATATGTAATGAATCATGTCTTTTTCTACTCTGGTTTATTTTTTACCACTTTTTATCATCCTAAAAAAAAAACACATTAAAAGTAAGTTGTGTGTGAGAGAGAGAAAGAGAGAGAGAGAGAGAGAGAGAGAGAGAGAGAGAGAGATAGAGAGAGAGATTCAGCAGATAATCCCAACTCAGGTTTAGAAGATGCAGAAATAAGCAGAGGGTGATCCTAGTAAGTTCCTTTTAAATTAGCAGCACATTGAAGGTGTCAAGTTGAAATTTTTGGGCTTCTTCTATTTTGACACCCAAACACAAGAATTGACAAACTTCCCAGTGCAGCTCTTCTGGTGTTTTCTTGGACTAGTCTCTGAAGCATGTGAATCCGAATGTCCATTGGAAGAGTCCACATCTTGAAGCGTAATGTTTTGGCATAAGTAAAATATGCCACTGGCACTTGACTTATGGAAGCCACTTTTCGAGACTATAAAAAGAATAGTAGAAATATGGGAAAGGGCTGGAGGCAATATGGATAGGAGAAATGGGTGATGAACACTTTGAAATGCCCATTTTTAATCCATGAAGTAGATGTTGTAGAAGTCAGACTGATGCATTTATAAGACGTGTTTCTCATTTTTTTCTACACAATGGACATGAAGATAGTTAATGACTACTAGCCTAATAATTTTTGCAAGTTTAAAAAGGTATATGATTGTGAACAAACATTCTCTGAATTAGCAGAATTGGAGATCAGCTAGGTATGTTCCAAAAGTGAATTAGATCATTAACAAATTGATGAAATGAATTTCATCACCCTGAAAAAAGAACACCCATTCTCCATTTTATCCTACTGGTTGAAAACTAAAGTTTCATTATGACTTTTCAACTTAATATGATTAAAGGATATGAAAGCTGGGAAAGAGGAATACTGGAAAATAATCTTCATTCTTGACATAAAAATATACTAGCTATTTTTATGAAGGTGTAGAGCAGCTCTCTTTGTTACATTATTAATTTCAATGTCATGTATTATCATCTTTTTTGGAGTATAGATATTTAAATATTGTTGGGCTTGAAATGCACAAAGAAACTCCAGATATTTCTAGAACACATTTACTTTATATGAACATGCTATCTTTTAAATGAAACCTAATATACACATTTATGTGCATTATATGCATTTGTGCATGCTTCTAGTTATAGGTGTCCACTATATGCATTATTACAGTGTTTTATATTATATGCCTTTATGTTTCCTGGCATCATGGACATTTTGAATTTTGGATACATATGAATACTTTCTTATATTTACACCTCTATTATTGTGTGTACATACTGTATGCTTTTGATCATGGCTATAAATTCAGTAAAATAAGAACATGTTAGTTGAATGTCTTTTTTTGCCCTCATTCCATTTCTAGTCACTTGTTTTATGTTTTTGTAAAGCAGAAATTCTAAAAACACAGTAGATAATGGTATATGTATAGTAAAGTGAGTGTTCAACATGGTTATAATGAATATACTAGGCTAATTTAGGCTGTGTTATGGCCACAACTAATTAGCATCTTCAGTCACCCATTTGATACAATCATCTTCACCTTTCAAACACACAGGCTTCCCTCATATATCATTTCATGTGTTATCCTTTGTCTACAGTTTGACCTAGACAAGTGAAATACATTTGGAATTACATACTTGTCCTAAATAGGGGAATTCTTTTCAACATGCTTTTGTGTGCATGAAGCTTCATGGACATTTTCTAAGCTATTCTGGTAGTAAGTAGAATATTTTTGAAAGCCAGTTGTGCTAATTATTATGTTATCCACTACGGTAATACTACAGAAAAATATATCATTAGAAATATAAAGATGAAACAATAAGACCAGGAGAGAGAGTAATTTGACTTATCTCAAGTGGCAATAAGAAGCTATTCTTATGAGAGGAATTTATTATAAAAGTTTCTAAACATGAAGTAGTTTGAAATGACTATGTTTTTGAAAATCAGTGTCTATGGAGAAATGCTTTGCTTAGGTTTTGTCTCTTCCTTTTTAAAATAAAGGACTGCATTGTTACTTTTGTTGCCTCTGTGTTTTATTTACAAATCAAGTTAAATAAGAAATATGTATGACTATACCTTTCAGAATAAACTGCTAATGACTCCATGGTTTAACTGCCAAAGTTAAAAGACTTTCACCTAAGATATAGTGGTTTATCATTTTTTTTTAATTTGATTCACCTTATAGTTTCTAGGAATTCTCCTTTCACCAGAAAATCTGGGAGGTAATCACTGTTCATTGGCATATATAGAATTTAATGCCTCCAATTAGTTCCTTAGATTCAAATAAAGAGTGCAAATTCACTGATGATCTCTGAAGATTTACATGTGTCTTTGTATTAGATCAAGGTATGTAGCAGGAATGGTGTTTTTTTTTTTTTTAAGTACTCTCACGAGCCTTTCTGAGTTTGTTCCTAATTTTGTGTCTTGAAATACAAGTTCATCTTTCCAAGAAGCCATTTCACTGTGTACATATAACTACTCCAAACATGTTACAGCATGGTGATGAGCAAAGACCTTGAAGTCAGCCATCTTACGTTAAAGTCTTAGTTCACCTTAATAACTAAGCTAACTAGTTAACCTCCTATGTTTCAGTGTCTTCTTTGGCAAATTGGGAATAATAAGATGGGATAAAGCAAAATAATATTATTAAAATATAAATTACATACAAAGGATAAGCCATAAGTATTTAATAAACCTTTTTATTAAGTTATTTGCATAATAAGAGCATGCACACATTTTCAAAAGAACATGTGTATAAGTTCTCTGTGTTATATTTGCACACAGTATATTTCTTTTTCTGTGACAGTATGTTTCTTTTTCTGTGTGAATATGAAGTATGTGTGTTTATCCTTATTAAACATGAGATTAAATGCTAGCATTTTCTATAACATAATTCTAATTGATATTGGAAATCACTTAATTTTACAGAAGGGAATACCATGAAGTATTTTTATTTCTTTCTTTATTTTAAGCATCAACATGGAGATATATGGTGAATTGAATGTAGGGGGCAATATGACACAGGAGAAAAGCTTGGAGAACTGTTAAAATAGTTGAAGTATAAAAATTTTTAATTTAATTAATATGTTCATTACAGGAATCCCACACTTCTAAAGGGGCTTTCAGAGTCACAGAGATCTTACATCATTTGCTCTCTGAAAGAAATTTTAGGGCATGTTGAGAAGGAGTCTTTCACATACTTTCCTTTAATAAAAAGGTCAATTAATAGTAGGGTGGGTGTAAAGAAATCCACTAGCTTTGACGCTTTGAAGTAGGGAGGAAGAACGAATGAAATGGAAGTTGATGCTTTTGTTTTCCAAGTAAGAATAAAAATCTAATTCCAGAAAAGTAATGGATGTGTGTAACATCATTTCTCACATAATATTTGAAATGAGACTTGGTTTTGATGAATGCTTTATTGGTGTCTTAAGGTTCCTAGTAAAATTAGAACTGAACTTACACAAGTTTAAAGTTGGACAAGAAAATGCAACCTGGATTGTGTGTTTTTTTCTTTTTTCTACAAAATAGTATTTATGTTTTATATTTCTTTAAGTATATATAGACAATTTGTTCATATTTCTTTTATTGATTCTCAAGGGGTATCCCAAACTCCCTTGGATTATGACCTATGATATACCTTTCTGGAATTATTAAAACAAATCCTATACTTTTCTTCAGATAATCAAAATTAGAGAGTTTCTTTGAAACTAAGACAAGGGAAATTAACTTTGATGCTTTTTAAATTGCTATGTATTTAACTGATTTTGAGATGTCACTCACTTTAAAATTAAAAATAAATCTACAGTCTAGATCATAGTGTTATCATTTACAGAAAAATCAACCTATTTTTCTTGGAATACATCACTTAAAACAGGATGGATGTGGCTTTGAAAACTATATTTCATGGACTCTGAACATTGGTTATTTTTATAATCCCTACAACTAAATGTCCATAGAATCTCAGGTGACACTACATACTAAAAAAAGAAGAGCACACCCAGGTTGAGATGACATATCGTATAGAAAAAGAATAGCCATCATTTTTTGCTAAATAGAATGTTTAAAAAATTGAAATAGGCAACCATTTACAAGCAAAAGTTAGCTTCTGTATTAGATCAATTGATCAGATTTTAAATGTGATTAACAAAATACTTTAAGTGAGCTTGCCTAAGGCCCATGAAACCAGAATAGAAAAAAATCAGTGTTGTCCTCCCTACCTCACATTTGACATCCTACCTCCATAACCTTTATGTAATGGCATGCATCTATGTAATGTAAGCATGATATAAACAGATTTCAGTGCCATATTCTACAATCAGTGAGCCATATTCCCTTGTGCTGAAGATGAGGACTCAATTTTCTCTTTGCTCTCAAGATATAGCTATGCAAATTAAAGTTTAAACCACTACAATATGTATGATATGCTCCCGATATAATGACTAGTTTGGACTTACCAAAACTACCCAATTTTAACATTACATTAAATCTACCAAATTATACACATTTGCTTATTTCTAAGTTTCTTTCCTTGTAAGACAAAAGCATTACAAGTACTAGAAATTTATCATTCCACAGAAACAACTGTGAGGTAATAAAATGGCCTTTGTTGATGATTATGGAAAGGTTCTTCTATTGTGACAATTTACAGCAACTTTGCTGGTGGATGGATGGTTGAGAAACTTGATCTTGGACCATTTCTCAAATTAATCTTGACTTCAAGTCTTCTGGATCTCCAAAGAATGAGGTGTGCAGGGAACTCTTTAGCTTGTTTCCCTCAAACAACAGAGATTCCAAAATTTGCTTTTTAATTTTTTTTTCCTGAGTTCCCTTTGAGTCAAGAAACTAGCTTAGACCTTTTATAAAGATACACAACTAAGGGAGTAAAATGCAAATCAGGACAGTTTACGTTTTATCTCTCAATGTTTCTATTGGTTAAAGTCCAAACTTGTCACCCCAAAACACAAAACCCTACACAACTGGCTCCTGGCTATTTCAAACGTGACCATATGCCTTGCTACTAACAGCTTCGTTTTTTGCTCTCCAGCAAAATGACTAACTTTACACTTATAACACGCACTATGTAAATCCCACTAGTGCTACTAATAATAACAAATACTTAACACATTTTTAAAAATGGCTCAATAATTATTCTAACCACATCTTCTATATTTTAATCTAATCTTCACAAGTAGTGAGATTAATTAATTTCCTAGTAGTGTATTAATTTCCTATTTTATACCTGAGGACAAGAAGCACAGAGAATTTAAATCATCCTATCAGACACCTACTTAGTAGCAGAAGGGAATTTATAGCAAGGCAATCTGCCTTCAGAGTTCATGTTCTTAAGTACTCTGCCTCTCTTCAGACCAGGCTATTGCTCTCCAATGCTTAATATAACCCAATAGTGGGCTAACTTCCTTAAAATACAGCATAATGATTCACTGAGTAATGGTTCCTATCTATCCCTATAAACTTTACCTTTCCCATAATTCCAGTTAAGTAATGTATAGAACCTATTACATTGATGACATTTACTTGATTATACATTAGCAATTAGGGGTTCCCATGAACTGGTGTCAAGTGTAACCAACAGTTGTTTACCTCCTCCACTTTCATATTCAAAATCAAATTACAACCAAACAAAGTCATCAACCATGAAAGATAACCAGATATATAACAAATCCACTAGGGGCCACCAGTAAGGCAAAGGGTGAAAAAATTATCATCTGTGTTTATAGGGATACTGTAGTTGAACTACCCTCAACTGGGAGGGGTGACTGCAGGTCATAGGCTTTTATTTCCTGTTAACTCAAGGCCACATACCCTCAGCACAGACTTCAAATTTAGACATTTCAATAGAGATAGGGGTACACAGATTTAGTGTGCAGGACAAAGCATGCACCACTGGAGAATTTTAGAGTGTTTGTGCAGAGTGATGATTACTGACATGAATCTGAGGCTCCGGGGCTGTATAACAAATTAGAACCCAAACCAGCAGGGGGAGCCAAATAGGATTACCTGTATTTCCCCATAGAAGAGGCCACTATTTGCAGTTTGAGATTGTGATAGCAAAAACAACTACTTCTCACTAGTCATAGGCCAGGATTATTTGTCCACACTCTCTCCTGACTTCAATAAAATTTGTGAATTACTTCATTATTCACCTGTGATAAAGTCAGATACAGTTTTCTCACATTCTAATTCTGATGAACCCTCCAACAGCCTTTTCTTTGTCTTTTGAAAGACTAGCTGGATGCTAGATCCCTATAACCGTTATACAATGATAAACATTTTCATTTTAGCTTACCCAGACTGTCCTTGGAAATCATTCCACCTCTAATCACCTGCATATTTCTCCTCTAGCACCCTATAAGCAAAAATTACTCACCAAGACCACCATCCTGTTGTGATAATTTTAAAATCAATTCATTTAGTGGTCATTTTGCCTTTAATATACATATTTCTCTGTTCTATTTTACATAAATTTCTCTCCTTTCTATTTTATATGAAAGTCATTTTATCTACAGAGTATCTCTTATTGTTACTCATTTTTAAACCACAGAAATGCTGCTCAAAATATTTGTGCTACTGTGGAAAGTATTTCTTACTCCTAATAATTTTGCAGATTTTTTATGTAGGTTCCTGAAAGGGTTTCCCTGTTTAAGTGGTTCATTTCTATGAAAAAGATGATTATCAACTATCTTGAACTATCTTGTCCAAAACATGTACAAGACCTCTCAAACTTGGGAATTTGATTGGCTGCTTAGTTGTCATAGAAACTTCAGATTTAACAGTTGTGAAGGATATTTTAGTCATGGTGTCCCTCAAAAACTCTATTATTTATAAAGTTATCTTTTAAGGAATTTTTATAGTCAATAAATTAGGCCAATTGACTTGAGTAAACAGATCTCTTGCTTACAATTTATGTGTACCCATAAATATAAATAATATGAAATTGAATAGTATTGGTTTTATTGTTCATGAATGGCAGTATCAAGTAGAGATAAGAGAAATGCAGTTAAGCTGTGGACAATAAACAAGTCCTTCTTTTTGGGAGTTGAGATCACACCAAACCCTGTGATTTTTTTTTTGAGTGTAATTACATTGCTTTTGTTGTTAACTAGATAAAATGAACATCAATAAAATACAATTTAGTCAAGCCAGGCATGGTGGCGCATGCCTGTAATCTTCATCCTATGAAGCGGCTGGGGTTAGGGATCGTGGTTCGAGTCCTGCTCTGGACAACACAGTGAGACCTAGTCCCAAAAAAATAGCTGGGTGTGGTGGCAAGTGCCTGTAATCCCAACTACCTGGGAAGCTGAGCCTGGGATTGCTTGAGTCTTATACCCTGGGGAACGTGAGCTTGCTGTTCCACGGGCAAAAATAGCGAGACCTAGTCTCAAAAAAAAAAAAAAAAAAAAAAGTAGTCTCTGGTGGGAGGGTAAAGTTATTTTGTAAGATTCCCTCTTCAGGGATTTTGATATCCTATAGAATTTTTAATGTAAAGTCTATTTTTCAGGCTAACTGGAAAGTGGAGTATGCAGCCAGGTGATTTCTATAAGTATAAAGCACTAATATGTGACAAGGGCTGCTATTTTAATGGTGATATTTTTAAGAGGTGGATCACTATATAATATCAAATACCAACATGTCTTCAATATCTTCTATGATGATATTATTAATTCAATTTCTAAAATATTTTCCCCCAGTGTTAAATATCAGCTTTGCCATGGATCAGTGGTCCAGAGCTCAACACCTCATGTGAAATAGGCTGCTGAGTCCATTTTATGAAGAGAGCATATGCATGAAAGATTTAATATGTTTGAAAGATTGCAAAGAGATCTGTGTTTATCATTATTTTCCCTTTTTTATTTAAACAATTTGTTCCCAGTTTATTTTGTTCAGTTGTCTGTTAACTCATTTTAATTGCCAACATGGAAACAAAATCTGTTATTTAGCATATCCTATCAGACACATTTTTTACATACTAATTCATCTGCCCATCCTTTCATTTAATTGTTCAATAGATTCTTGATGTTTACTACATGCAAGATGCTTTTCTAAGGAGAGGGAATATAGCAATGAAATTAACAGACACCATACTCTGATATCTCAATTGTTTAATGAAATTATACATGTTGGTGGGTTTTTTGGAGGGTCAAAGAAACAAGTGCATGAATAATAGCATATAAACGTCTCAAATAAGTGGCAGAAAAAAAATCAATATAGGAATGGGAATAGGAATTTAGGTATAGGTAGAATATAGTTTTTTGTTTGTTTGTTTTTGTTTTGTTTTGTTTTGTTTTGTTAAATAATGTGGTCAAAGAAGACCTTGCTGATAAAGAGTACTTGAATCTGGGGATGAGAATATAAATTACGAATATATTTTCAGATCATTTGTTCTTGGCACTAGAAGAATCAATATGACTGACATTGGAGAAAAATAAGTCTGATATAGTGGAAAGAGAAATTTGAAGAACTGTATACAGTCATAGCTCCTGGGAAATGCAACAGTGCATGGTCATGGCTATTTATTATTTATTAGGATTATATATTTTACTCTGAAATACTTAACCATTAACTTTTTTTTAAGCAAAGAATTCTGAGTAATGAATTACAAAGAATTAAGAGTTAAAATAATGAAGAGAGTATAGAGAAGAACAGGCTGAAGGAGGTCTATTAAAGAGGATATTGCTATAATTTAGGTAGTAGATTATATTGAAGGCAATTATAAAGAATTTCAATTGCTATGCTATTTACTTCATTTTAAGTTTTATTGCAATATCTTCTATTTCTAAAATAACAGTAAAATGATAGTAAAGTGATTAAAAAGTGATGATAAAATTTATCATTTTGTCTTGTACTTAATTCTTTAATTCATCCTTCCTTAATTTATCAGTTAATCTTCTATTTTAACATTATGGTCTATCATTTGTCATTAACTTTAAAAATCACAACTTCTTGATCAATTTCATAAAAATTAATTTTCAGAATCTACACTTTATAAACATTGCTTCTTTTAACTGAAAAACAAAGCCACAAAAGCAAACAGGAAGTTTATTGGATAACCAAAGTGCGGCTCTAAACCCAGGAAAACAATCCAAACAGATCTTATTCTGTGTGAGCTGTTACGCAAAACACAAGCCCATATCCAGTTTATATAAACAGCTACTGATACATGGGCACCAAGAAAACTGTGCAGCAAGAAAACTGTTCTTGATAGAAGGGGCTTCCAGTACCAAGATGCCCCCACCCAAAATATGGTGATGCTAAAGAACACAGCAGCATCCACTCTCCTCCCTTCTGAAAGTGTGCAAGCCCATCATCAAATTTTGTTTTTATTAGACTGACACCTTTAGGATAAGTTGATAACTACATACAATGTAAAGGTTGTGAGGATGGCTTCTTTGTCAATAGAGCAGGAACAGAGTTCCCTGAAAACTTTACATTTTTGCCCTTCATTTTAACTCATACAATGAATAATGTTAGCATATTTTTGTTTAGTCATAGGTGCATTTCTGGAGGAACTCTACCTACTGTATTCATTTGTTAACATATTTTAGATATAGTTACACACCACTTTATTACAGAGTCCAACCCAAAAGAGTGAATCCTTTACCTAGAGAAAGAATTCACCAGACTGTGTTGAGTGCCATTAGAACAGGCAATCTTATCTTAAGCGCAAGAGAACCATCCCTGGGGACAGAACTCTGGGATGACTCCCCACGGGAGTCTTTGGGACCAGTTCTTAAACTGTGGGCAAAAGTCTTTCGTCTTTCTTTGAAGCCATCTGGATTTTCCATAGCAGAATGTGCAACCTGGTGTGTCATAACTGAGGTTACAAACATCAATGCTGCTCAAAAACATAGGAAGTGACCCCATAGTTTGGAAGGAAGTAATTGCTCATGGGTACACAAAGCATGAGTGGGACAGTGTTTAAGTTAGAACAAAATGGGCATAATGGAGAATTATAGGAAAACAAAGTGTCTTTGGTGTCCATCACATCTTCTTGGCCCTTTGACCCTATGGTGACTGGTGACTGCCCCCTCTGTTCTGCATCCCCTATTTCAATGTAATTCATATATTTAAAATGGAAACTAAATTTTTTTTAGTATATTTGAAACTGGTGAAAAGAAAAAAAAAACCTTTTTGACTTGAACTAAAAACAACTCTACCTGCTTTTCCATAGGAAACAGGCTCCAAGCAGTTAATTAGCATCTTCACTGTTCACCTTCTATTGGTATGCAAAAATCAGCTACCAGCTTCTCTCAGCTCTCTTCCCCTCTCAGACCTAAAAAAGAAAAACTTAGAAACAGAGTTTAAATTTTAGACTAGTTTGCCTCAATTTGCCCTCTTTTAGACTTCTGTGGGTTGTTTCCACCATCCCCAGCGTTCTAACCAAAATCCCAAGTGTAAGCAAAACTCTAGAGCACAGACTAATTTATTACTAAACAAAGTGATTTCCTGATTACTTCAAAAAGAAGCATGTAAGTAAAACTCCAAATTACTTTAACATTGTCCAAAACCTTCTCAACCTTACCCAAAGTCCTTTCCCCAGATTGTCCAAAGATGCTCAGTCTCTCAGTCCTGATCATCTCACCAATGTCCAGTCAGTCAGAGTTCATCTCCATATGCTCGAAGACATCTTCCTTTGGCATGTTCCTTTGACATGCTCCAACTCTTCCATGCAGTCTTCTCCTTATCCTCCTCCAGGGAGTAGAAAAAAAGCTCTGTAGTACCGGAACCAGCAAAGTTCACTTTCTTTTCAGGCCTGAATTTCACATGGCCTCTCCCGGACACAAGTCAAATTCAGCAAAACAAACTCCTACACGGAGTTCAAATCTCCAAACCCCTTAACTTCCTTTAAAAGACACACTCCTAGCCTGGGCCAGCCGAAGGCTGCAGACCTAAGATCTTGGCCACATAACCAAGCTCACAGAGCTGTCATCCTGCAAATTTCCTGACCAAAATGCTCATCTCACAAATGGCAGAATCACTTTCTTTGTTCCACCCCTCTTTATATATCCTTATTTATGTTTTCCTGCCTTCCAGGAACAGCTCCTGAGTTATCACATTACAAAGAAAAAAACCTGTTTTACTTCTTATTCCCCCTTGTATCTTTCTGAAAGGAAATTCTAATCAAGGCCATCCTCACATTTTAGCATATTCTCCTTAAACAGGAGACAATGACACCAGGGGTGTGGGCACCCCCTATCTTATTCACAGATAGGCACAACAACCATCATAGGTGAGACAATTGATCAATTATAAAAGATTTCAAATCTTTTAGCTGTGACCCTTTTGTACTCCAACCTGATTACAGGTCTAATCAAATGATTTTCTGCTTTATGTCACTATGGAGTAGTCTGCCCCATGTTGAGAGAGAAGGGCACACAGAGGCCTCTGATCCTGCTTTCTTGGGGTTGAAAATGGGGGGCTAGTGTTTTGCAGACTTACTCTTTATTGGTGAACTCCATTCATCAGAGTAGGGTTTAAAGTGTGGGAAGAGTCAGAACAAGGATGAATGAAAAAGGCCACCAAATAAGCTGTTAGTGTTATTAAAATTAAGCAGAATGTAAAACAAAGGAGCCTGTTTACAGGGAGGCAGCTTGGCCTATTTAAGCCTGAGACTGGCCTTATAGAATTAGACTGTTAGTTTTGGCTATCACTTTGATCTGAAACCTCACATTAAGTTTGATTCAGATTCTTACCTACATAACATTAAAGACAAATCAACTTGGGAATTTTACAATATGTCTAGACACACGTTCCTTATCAGATGTTTGATTTGTAATATTTTCAATACTTTCTGGATTGTCATCACCTTCTTGATTCTATGGTTTGACACACACACATTTAACTTATAATTAGCATTTTTATTTGCCACTAATATTTACTTTAGGTGACTGTAAGGCATATTCCTTCAAACTTTTTAAATTTTTAATATTTGTTTGAATTTATATTTCAGTGTCTCTTTTAAACAACATGTACTCTCATTTTGCATGTTTATCAAGTTTTTGAATAAGGTATAATTTATTTATTTAGAGTTAATATAGACACTGTTTTAATTTGGTTTATGTATTAGTCTGCTATTTGTATTCTGTTGTCTATTCTTTGTTCCATTTTTCCTATCTATGTTTTTTATAGGATAAATTTTATTAAAAATTTATAGATTCCATTTTATCTTGACTGTTAGCTTATTAGCAATAATTTCTTATTGAGAATGTTTGTATGTATGTTCATCATATATGCTGGTCTGTAGTTTTCCTTTTCATCATTCCTTTAAAGAATTTGATACCAATGTAAGATGTATTTGAAAAAATATTTTTCCCAATTCTTCAAGTTTTTGGAAGAGTTTGTAGAGCATAGAAATTAATTCATCTTTGAAGTTTATTAACAGTATTTAAGCTTCATTTATGAGTTCTACTTATATTGGCTAAAGAATTCAACATGCATACATTTTGTTTTGCTTTTAATAAAGTTTTTTTTTTCTTTCACCTTGTATGGTATCTATAATTTCACCAGACTTTCTTACCTTTCTTCCTCTGCAAATAATTTGTTCATTTTCTCTGACTAATTCTATGATTTTCCTTTAATAATTGAGTTTCATCAGTTGTATAAAAATCATTTGGTATGTTTTTCCCCTTTGCTTATCTTGTTTCACTTTTATTTAAAAATTTTATATGCAAAGATTTGTAGTTTTCATAAAGATAAGAAAGATAAGTGAACATTATTTATTCATTATCTCTACTGCCTAACATTCACTAATTACCTCCCATGATTTAAGTTGCACCTGTGTTAAGTGACTTAATATTATCTCACAATTTTTTTTTTCATTTATCTGACTTCAAATTTACTTATATTTTTGTTCCTAGGATATCCTACCCACTGGCAAGACCAGTGATTATAAAAATACACTTTTTCAGTAGTTCTATTTCCTTCATTTTTGTAACTTCCAGCAGTAACTGACTCCACTGAAATACACACACAGTGTATAGATACACATATATACATATATATGCATGTATACACCGTGTGTGTATGAGAGTGTGTGTAGATATACATATATATGCATATAGATATACACCGTGTGTGTATAAGTGTGTGTGTGTGTGTGTGTTTGCGCGCACGGGTACGCTGACACACATAGCACATAGAGTGGGTAGACTCTGACAGTCTGACTGGCTCCATTCCCCCCCCCCTACTACTGGAGTTTAGCTGAGCTGTGTCCCGCGGGAGGCGCCTGGAACATCCTCTCCACCAGGTGTCGCTGCCAGATAAGGGACACCCTCCATACCTGCGGAAGCCCCTTCTGAACAGGGGATATTGGGAGCAAGGGGAAGAAGAGTGAAACTTAAAAGAAAGGTGAGCAGGTGACCTGAGGACTTTCCCCGGGATGATCTTGAGTTCCTGTCTTCTGATCTCCTCACTCTAAGGCATTATGTCCTTCCTGCCTCTTCTGGGGCCTCAACAGCTCCACCCGTGAGGTCACTGTACATGTCAACCTAACACCAACTCCCAGGACAGCACATCTTTCATTAGCAACTTTTGGCTTGGTTGCCGACGTTCACTACCTGGGGTAAGTCCGGTGTCTTTTTGCCAACTTAGAAACTCTATTTTTACCTATCTCCTAAATGTCCATCCTGTATATCAACCCTGGTGTTTTCACGCTCTATTTGAGCAATGTTCTGCAATTTTAAGAGTTAGGACCCCTGAACCAGAAATTGCATGGATTCAGGTGGGACAGCTAAACCCTGTAATTAAGGTCTAACCTTTGGGGAGTTTTCATCATTCCTTCAGCTGATCAGAATTTGAACATCTCTAGTCTATGTGTATATTCTAAGAATTGGTCACCTATTAGAGACATGATAGTTGTTAATTGACTGCTTGTGCAATATTAGTCAATTAATGTTTTTTATTTAGTCACAGTGAATAAAAATTACTTTCACTGTACTGTTCTAGGTTCTTGACTTCAATGCCTTATAATGAAAGAGAATAACAAGGGAAGAAAAACTCCAAGAAAACTATTAACAGTGTATCTCAGATACACATTTTAAAGAATAAGTATCTGAGTATCTTAAGGAATATGGGTAACTCTGAGAAATGACAGAATTTGGGATTAAAGTCCATCTTCCTCTAAAGACAAAGAAGGTCAGCTATGGGAAGGTGGTAGGAAAAGCATGGTGAATAGCAAAGTTTGTTATACATAATTTGTGTCTTTTCCATTGAGAACGACCTGAAGTAGTCTTTAGGGATTACCTTTCCCTTCCCAGAACACAGGAGAAGATGGAAATCTTTGTAAATTCATGTCTTATTTTTTCAGGCAAATTGGAGAGTATGGGAGCTTTTCTTGTATGTTTTTTTTTTTTTTCAAATTAATCTTCATGCACATGATATATTTCAGAGTGGTATGTTCTGCTGCTTTATAACCAAAACTTAAGGGGCCATTATGAAGATGTCTGAAACTGTTTCTCCTTGTAGCTTTATTCCCCCTCTGGTAATTTTGTCTATTATTCTTTCCTCTCGTGTTTAAATTGTTTGTTACAACTGTAACAAAAATCATATTTCTTGGTGCAAAAAAAAAGTCTAAAAATATATCTTGACATTAATTAACAGATTAAAGTATTTCAGGTTGTTTAGGCAGAGAATAGCAATTGGAATTTTATATAAATATGTCTCACTTAAAATGGTTTCAATATGAGCATCAAAAAGGTTAATACTGAGAGTTAACCTCCCTGTTCTCCTTTATGAATAAAATGATTTTACCTCTATCAACTTTAAACCCATTGCTATTTGCATAAATCAAAAATAGTGTAGTTAACATTTGCCACCTCTAATTTCAAGTCACACTTTCATGTAAAACCTCACTTTTGTATAGTTATTTAAATATGTAAAATGAGTATTGAACTGTTGAGATTAAATACCCAGGGAATGAGGATGTGTGGACTAGGGCACACTAAAAATGTGTGAAAAGCATTGCTATAAACATTATTAAAACTAGAAATATTGTTATTTTGTGATATGGCAGTCCAAAGTTTCTGATGTCTAACCAGGCAAATTTAATTAATTTCTCTGAGGCTGCTTCTTATCTAAAAAAATCAGGCAATTGTATGGTATGACATACAAGGTTGCTTTTTAGCTGTGAAATGCTGTGACTATTAACACAGCCTTATTTATTATTGGTAACAAGTAGTTTGCACTCTGACAAAATCCTTCTTGTTTATTTGAAAGGAATTTAAGGTTATAACTCCTTTATTTGGTCTAACCTTAAAAAGAGCATATTCAGTTACCCTTAGAGAAAAATTTTCTAATTCAATGATTTCACTGATATTTTTGAATTAATTATACGACTCACTGAGAGACCACTATTAGTGCCAACTAATTAATCTTGAATAAAAATGATACCATGTCACATGTTCTTGAAGAACGTGAAAATCATGTAACTAATCTTGCTCAGTGATTATCATCCACATATGTCACATTACATGAATACTTAGCACCAGCAAAATTCTTGTGTTTGAGATATATAATATTAAATAAGGATTACAATTGCTATGAAATGTCAGTCTTCTTCTGAAATGGTTGTGAAAACAAACCTTTATATTATCTGAAATAACCTGTACATATATGATGAGCATGTTTGCTAGACAAAAGATAATTGGAAAAATATTAGGTGTTTTTTTTTTTAACTTTTTTATCTTCAGTGTCTTTCTTCTATAACTTCCTTAGGAATAAATAGCATTATCCCTAGAAACTATGTTGAATTGGGAAAGAAGTGTGCGGTGTAATTCCAGACATATTAGTTAAGTATATTTTTTCATTATTAGTTAAGTATATTTTTTCTTAAGTAAATTAGGAGAAAGTAATGACAAAAGAGGCAATACTACTCTAGTGATATGTTTTAATATTTTTAAGACACTCTGGAAAAAGTAGTTTAATAGACAAATATTTGTAATGCTTTTAAAACTATATATTTTGTGTTTTTTTTTTTCATCTTGTTCAACATTTTTGTGTTCAATTTGCTTTTATACTTTTCCTAAATTTATGTACATGAACATGTCTATTAAGCAATATTTTCATTAATAGATTAAGTTAACAGCATGTAGTACTTTTTTTTTTTTTTTATGTTGTAATTTGACTCTAAAAACCATTCAGGCAAGTGACTCAGGAGATAATCAGCATCTGCCTGGTTGCCTTTAAACCTATATGAGTAAATAAAATATCCAATTTATTGTCAATGAGTTATTGCCCTTTTCCTTTTCAAGCTGTTTCTTTTTGTCTGGGGAAGGGAGGGAATTTAAAACCAGACATAGGGCATCAGGAATGCAGTTCAAGTGACTGAAGAGAATGAGGGGATAGAGTGGGAAGAAAATTCTGGCAGGGACAGATAGAGGCATGAGAGGGAGGAGCTTGAAAGGGGTATATCAAAAGATGCAAGGAAACTCAGTGGAAGACCCAAGTGACAGGAGGAGAAAGGAGTAAAAACGGCAAAGGGAATGGAGATTTTAGAATGGTTAGTGGGTAGATTTCCCCTAGAATCAGTGAAGCTCAGCAAAATGTTACCAAAAAAAAAAAAAAAAAAAAAATGTGGGAAGGAGAATTGGCATTGCCTATAGTAAGCAAAGGTACAATAAGGGGGTTTCTGTTGATTGAATGTCTCATGGGAAAAGCAGGATCAACGGAAGTCTCTCTCTCTCTCTCTCTCTCTCTCTCTCTGTGTGTGTGTGTGTGTGTGTGTGTGTGTGTGTGTGTATGCATGTTTTCTTGGAGTGGGTAGATCAGGGGTATACCAGGTGTTCCTATATGGAATAAAAGGAAAATCTTTGCTTTCATTGTAAGTGACAGAGAGTTCTCAGATGCCGACCATTATAGAGCCTAATAGTTGTTTCTCTAAGATGAAATCTGTTATTAAAATTCTTAAGATTGACCAGGTTATTTAGCCTGAATATTTTCACGGGCTTGAAAACTGTATGGTGTGTCCTCACCAAGAACAATGAAGCTGAGTGAAGTCATAAATTGTTCCACAGACACCCTGAAAACATTGGTTTGAACATCATTTGAAACCCCATTCCTCTACCATACTCTTGCTTTAAATCCAAACCCCACATAAAATTTGTCGATGCTAGAAGTTGCTGATTGTTGCATGGGTTTTCTTTTATTCCTAAAATTGTTTCTTTTTGCATTAAAGAGTTTTCTTAGAGAAAATAATTGTATGAAACTGTAGAACTCCGTGAAACTGGATACCGACTGGAACATAGTTATTATTTATTCCTACAACAAATGAACAAATCCTCTGAATAGGAACTTCACTTTTTTTTTTTTTGAGAACTTAGAGTTATTTTGTAAGTTCATTCACAAGTACATAACTAGCAAAAAATCATAATAATGTAGTATGTGCACGTAGACTTGTCAACACGGCCTACAATGTACAAATAAACCTCAGATTCTTTTTTTAATTTTTTTATTATTACTATTATTATTATTATTATTTTTTTTTTTTTTTTGAGACTAGGTCTGGCTATTTTTGCCTGTGGAACCGCAGGCTCTCGTTGCCCGGGGTACCACAGACTCAAGCAATCCCCAGCCTCAGCTTCCCAGGTAGCTGGGATTATAGGCATGCACCACCACGCCCAGCTATTTTTTTTTGGAATTAGGTCTAGCTACGGGCCCCAGGCGGGACTCGAACTGCGATCCCTAAACCCGGCAGCTTCATAGGCTGAAGCTTACAAGCACGAGCCACCGTGCCCGGTCTGTACTAGACATTTTTAATGTTCAAATTTAGGGTTTACAAATCAGCATGGAGACAGTATGATATAGAAAAAGCCATATTCAATTTGGAATCAGAGATGAATTTAAGAGACATCTCTCTACCTCTTTATTGGAAAGAGCAATTAGTTAACTCTTGTGTATGTCAGATATATCTTTTGTAAAATGAATACAATTGCATTTTATACATGGTTATTGATAATCAATGACATTGACCTAAAATCATAACAAAAAATTTTTATAATCCTGTAGCAAAGTTTGAAAATAGAACTTCCTTTCTTCCAGCCTACACTCTTTTGGAATATAGATACTGCTCAGGTTTTTATTCACAGCAGGTTCAAAGAATTAGCAATCTTGCAATGGACAATCTTTTTTTTTTATTGGAAAATCAGAAATAAATTCTTATAAATGTTAGTGACAGACCTCTTGATAGATGAAAATGGTAAGGACTACAGAAAGGTCTGTGTTCTCTGAATTATTTTGAAAAAGGCATACCGAAGTCACCTAGGATTGTTTGTTTATAACTATAAAAAAGAGTGAAAACAAAGCAAAAAAAAAACCACATGGAATATGAGCCATGAACACTACTTAAATATCCTAGTAAAAATTGGTATATTTCATTATTCAGTGACCAAAATAGTTTGAGGTAACAAACTAACACATAGCCAGCAAGGAATGTTTTAATTTGCCAAGAAATAAAACCTGAATAGTGTATGTTGTCCCATATATTCCTACTTCACTTGGACCTCTTAATATTATAAATATAAAGATAAGTGAGGCATTGCGTATGCATGTACATATGTATACATACAATATGTGTGCAAATGTGCTTGCGTATTTTCTAGACAAAAATATAGTAAATTATAAACTTAATCTAGTTCACCAGTTTCTTCTCCTACTTATGTTTTCAGTCCAATCACATTCTGAACTAATTCCTTTATATTAGTATATAGCTCGTGATCGCTTTGTTTTTGAGAAGATTTTGTAGCAGTTAAAAAGTCAAACTGACTATAAATAAAGTAAGCAATATTCCAATTTTACAATAAAAGTATTTTATTGATAGCATGAAGCTATAGTGTGATTGCCAAACTTCTTGACTTACATGAGATTTGGGATTTAGGAGTGAGAAAAACTAGTTAGAAAAGTAACATTTAAGAAGATGAGGTAAAGCAAGGAGGCATACTGTGTTGTTGATCACTCACTGTTAACATTAGAACTTACTTATCAAAGACTCAGGTAAGAAAAATGTGGTTTATTTTAGCAATTGTGACCATCTCAGTAATTTTCACAAACTCAATCTGCCTTTTCTTTTCTTGAGCAAATGTATGGAAGTGGAGGAGACAAATTATCTTTGCTTATTTGCATAGTTGATTAATTTTCTTGGAATAAAGCCATTATTATCATTATTATTCTATATAAAGAGGGTTAGTCATGTAGAGACTATTCATGAATAAAAATGATCTTAATTATGTGGTGCCATCTAACAAATGAGTATGCATGGAAATTATACAGCAAATTCCTTACTCTAAATATTTCCACACTGTGGTTTCTTTTTTTTGTTGTTGTTGTTGTTGTTATTCTTATTTTTTTTTAATTCAGTGTACTTATTTATTTTGTTATATTTTGTATTTCAAATAAGTTATCCGATATGTATTCTGAATATTTTAGGGAAATAACCACAAAACTTATATTCCAGAGGTTGTCATTCAAATGTTGCTTATGTCACTACGTGAAACCCCATGCTGAATTTATTGCCATCATCTGTATAAATTGAGGCTGTGAGTCAATGATCTTATGACTGCCTACCGTATGACTCAGTCAAATTGCTTATTTCCTCTGTTTATCTTCAGTCCAAATTGATGCTCCAAGTAAAAAAGTTCCTCATCTACCAGTCATAGTACTTTAAAGCAGTGAGGTTTAGAAAGATTTTGACAGCTTTGTGTTTCCCTCTTGATATTAATGCTATCCTCTTCTGCAAGTATTCATAAAAATATGCACTCATGTTGAGTTAGATTATTAGATTTATTTTGCACAGCCATTCCAATGAAACTATTGTTGAAAAATATAAATGAAAGTTATATCATTTATTGAAATCATTGCATTCACTGTATATTTTATTTATACCTTTATAAATCAAAATTGAGTTTTATTTTTATTTTCTTGCAAATATATAAAGAGGGTTAGTCATGTAGAGACTATTCATGAATAAAAATGATCTTAATTATGTGGTGCCATCTAACAAATGAGTATGCTCATGCACAAATGAAAATTGTGCTATGCATACTATACCATAGTGAAAATAGTTTATTTTTACTGAAATAACATTGCATGTTAATATTATGTACATTTCATAAAATTTCTTCTGTAAATTTCATTATGTAAACTTTCACATCCTTAAAAAATCAACATGTAGAGACACTGCATTAAGCTCATCACTAAATCACATTTTAGTCTTTACCTTTTACTCAGCTTATCTATTCCTTTCCTTTTTAAAAAAGAATTGTTTGGATCTAAGGTATAAAACCATTGAATGCTAACTTATTTAATCTTCAACTGAGATCTACATGATGGTATTATCCTTATACCTCTGCTGGAAGACTATACTATTGGAGTGCTTGAGTCACTCTACGTGCATGTTAATAACCCTTTACCCACTTGGGGGATTTATGTGACTTCCAAATTCTGCACTCAGTATTTTTTACTTAATACATCCATAAAAGTACCACTCCATAATATTATCATAACAGTATCAATCAGACATTGTTTTCAACCTCTTTGATACCAAATTATAGTCAAACGCCTGCCTGCATTTCATTTTACAATAGGAGACAGAAGATCTTGTTGCCTACATTGCAACCTGTATGTTTATAACCCATTTGTAGTTGCTCTGAAGGAACTAACTGAGCCATTACCTTTATTCAGATAGCTTTTCAATACGGACTGCATTTAAAAATGCACAGGGGAACTATAGAGGTCAACTCTGAAAATACTCAGTCTTTGAACTTATATCCTGGTGAGAAGTAATTGAGGTTCATGATATAGCTTACTTCTTAGTAAAGATACTTTATTCTCTAATACTTTATTCAAAATATGGAAGGTAGACATAAAATCTATTGGACTAATGGGAATTTCATCCATAAGATAGTGCACATTTCTTGTATTTGTTTATAGAGTCTCTATTTGAGCAAAATTTTTGCACAATTATATTTTCAAAAATAGAATAATAGCTTTTATTTTGAAGGAATTTGCATATGTTACCCGGCATATTTTGTAGTTAGCTCTATTAAGTTCACTGTGACATTTACTATATATGTGTGTATATTTGCTTCGCTGAGTCTTGATCCATATTATGCAAGTATTTACTAGAAAATCAATGATAAAATGAATGTAGAAAACTTTGGAAGCTAATGGGAAACATAGATACTACTACAAGGAAAGAATATGGCTATTTTTTATGAGCATTTTTCCAGATAATTCACAATAAGGTTTGATTTTTTTTTTATTTGGATTAATGTATATTGTATAAGTAATACATACACATTTGTGTATATTTTACCTGTTTAATTATATAGTACTTTATAAAAGCAAAGTGGATGATTCTGCTTCCTTTGTAATAATACTTTGTATGAGTGCCCTCGCAATTTTCATTTAGATGTAAGACAACTTGGGTTAAACTAGCCATATGACAATTGAAAGCAGAGAAGAGATACAGAGGTCATAACCAATTGTAAAAGAGGATATAACATGGCAGGAAAAGAAATGGAATCAATTTCAAATGCTTCTTGAACCTGCTTAAACCTATTTATTACCATTTTCACCAGATGAAGTATTGTTGGGTATAACCCATTGTTTGATAAGATGTCGCTTATTTAGATAGTTCAAGCCATATGAAATCTGATGGATTATGGAAAAATGTTCATCTTTTCTAAGGTAATATAGCACTAAAACTATATTTTTAATAGAATAACTACTTATAGGGAATGGAATAACATTCTTAAATGGGATAAAATCTTAAAACCCTATGCTATGGTTTCCCATTGGATCAACCAAAGATTCCAAAAAATTTTCTATTCTATAAGAGACTTCAAAATTCATAATTATTCTCAGAGACTAATGGTTCGTATAGAAGAACAGCTTCCACAGCTGTAGATGAGATTTTTCTTGCTTTGAGTCCAATACATCAGTGGTCACTTTTTGGGTTACTTAGGAAATGACTAAAACAATGTGCTCAAGATAGCCTTTTAAAACTCAGTAATTTTCTTTCAAGATATATTTATAATATAATTATATAGACATATACATTGATACATAGATATGCATATATGTACATACGCATATATAATTTTTAGATACTTTAAAGAAGGCCATTGAATTTCTCTATTTTCTATCCTTAAGTACACATAAGTATTATCAACATATCTAGGAGTCTTGGTACATTTGACTTATCACTTGTAAATGGTATGATATCAATATAATGGATGCATGTGGTATATGTAATAGAGAAGGATCAATGCCCCTGTGGCTAAATTATGACATTATTGAAAGTGTTCTGGAATAAGAGAATGATATGTGTTATTGAATCTGTAACTGTTTATATACTGTCCTCACTAACAGGCAGAGAAAGTAAAAAATTACCAGATCAACACATGAATATCAGGTAGCAGGATGTAGTACTTTGCTCTAGCAAAAAAAATTAGATCTGAAACAGCATTTGAAATTGAAGTTACCACCCAATTAAGCTTATGATAACTCATGATTTTTCTTCAAGATCCATTTGTCTGTGGCACAAAAGTGGAACAGAAATGTGATTGTTATCACCAGCCCTGAATAATTTAAGTTTTAACATTGAAATCACTCTTGTCACTCTAGGAAGGTGTATTGCTTTGTATTTGCTCTTTTGGTAGATAGACAAATAAAGTGGCTCCCACTTTTCTACAATAATTGTCCTTTGTTGTGCTCAGTGCACAACCAATGTGGCATATGATAATTGAAAATGTAGAAAAAAACGTAGAAAGATTTGTGCAGTACTTTTAACTGATAGAGTAGAATTCAAGAGAATGCATTCTTTTTCCAATGGAAGTGACTTTGTAAATTGACTCATGTTTAAAAAAAGGTAGAGAATATGAAGTTTCTCATTTTGAAATAGGCCTTAATTCCACTAGGATCATGATTTGCAAATTTAAAATTTAAATGGTTGACCGTCTATATAAGTTCCAGAAATGCCATGCTATATTAGCCAAAATCAGAGATTTCTTTACTTTCCTGCTGCTCATTATAGTAACTATATTTTATGGCATATTGATATTAATACTTTGATGGAGGAAAAGGAAAATAAGTGCTCATGTGGAGGTGTGAACTAATACTCCCCAAATTATATTCTTAAGTAAACAAATGGCAAATTAATAAAAGTTGATTAAAAACAAAAATAAAAGTATATGTATACATATACATATCTATTGGTTACATAACTACTGTTTTTTAAATTGAAATAACAATGAATTATATATTTCAGTATGTATCATTAAAAATCAACATGTGTTTTATTACATTAAGTTCACCAAGAAACATTTTTAAGTGGAGACTCTTTAGTCTATAAATTAAATTTTTGCACATTGTCTTTAGCTCCAGGACTAATAATTTAAAAACTTGTGTTTTTCCAAAATAACAACACTCACTAGTGTTGTTGTTGTTACTAACAGTTGCATGGTCTTCCCATTCTTTTTTTTTTTTAATTTTAGTATAAAATGTAGAGTTAAAATTCCTGTTGGCATATGTAGCCCAAATACACAAGAGAATATAAATAGGATTGCAAACACAGTGAGTGATATGTGCATATTTGCATACATGTATACCCATATGCATGTGAATGATACACAAACATGTGAATTTATGTGTTGTCTATATAGCTATTGTGGTAAATACATATTCAGATGTATATAAATATTATATACTATTGCATATTATATATTTTATGTATGTAAAAAATAGATTACATATAGCATAATTATATACTTAAATACATATTTCACATGATAATTTATTGGGATTGTCTTCTCTCAAAATAGCTATTTTCTCCAGTTCTTTCTGTGAAAAATATTTTTCTGCCCCAAATACTAAAATCTTTTTGATTTAGAATCTGACTTCGAGAGACAATTGTGTGCTTCTGATTCACAAGCCAGCTTTACAATTGATCTTCTACAATAGCTTGTGACAGTCTCTTTCTGAAATAGGCAAAGGGATAGATGAGATAACACAACCCTATTTATTTACAAGGATTGTATTTTCATTGATTGACATCTGAACCCAAAGGAAATATAGTTTCATTTTCCACCAACAGGGTGAATCAAGTTTAACTGTCACCTAAATCCTCCCAAGTTAAATATCTTCTTTATCATTCCTCAAACAATAGAATGTTTTCCATTAGCTTCAGCATAACACCTGAAGCTCAGTTCCTTGTTCCAATTTATCTTATCCAATTTATTTGTACATAATTGAGAAGCTGATTAATTTATCATTTTGCTATTAATTGATAGGTATTCAGAAAACCTGTCAAAATTAGACCTTTCTTGGATTTCTAAATTCATTTTCTCCTTTTATCTTACTGGAATTGATGAGACAGATTTTTTTTTTTCCCTCTGAAGATAACTGAAATTCTTAGCTAAGGTATAAGCACTCCCAGTTGAAAATTGCACCATGGAAATAATAACTACCCCCCACTATTATGTGAAAAGAAAGAATAATAAGTTATTATGTCTATTCTATGTTATGTTTTGATACTATTTTAAGCATTTCTTTCATTTCTGTGTGTCTTATGTGAAAGTAAAATACACAACAGAATCATTTATGTAGGGTAAAACAAATATTCATTTCCTTGAGGGAACTGAATGACTTAATTAATGTTCAGAATAATGAATAATTATTGAATAGATGAATAATGAATAGTTCAGAATAACTAAATAATATTCAGAAGCTTCTATGTTTAAAGGATATTCTGTGTTCAGACAGTGTTTTTTTGAAAATGAATACAAGTATGCTGCTATCCATAGCAAAATGGTCAAAACTTTGTTTGGCCTTTATTATAGCAAGATCATAAAAAGAAAAAAAAAAAAAACTCACAAAACTGTGGATGTTAACAATACTTGAGCTCCTCAGTGCCATGCTGAATTTGTTCAAATCCATATTTCAATTTGGCATGGCTCTAATGCAGATATCTCAGTGAAAGGTTTTACTTCCAGCCCTTCAGACCCCTTTCAGCCACTATAACTTCATACACACTGTGCCCACAATGAAAATACTTATACATGAACAATTCTTCAATTTTGTGTGACTGTGTGTATGTGTGTATATGATTTTAGTAATGATTAGTGGTTAGTGAGTCCATGTCTTTGCTCTTTTAGCTACTTTGAGGAAATAGCTGCTTGCTTAGTCAGACTTTGAAACCAGGCTCTTCATTTTTTAATTATGTCAGAATTACTACAGTGCCTTTTGCATTTAAGAATAAAAAAATTAACATTTTCTAAAAATAATACTGGTTATGACATGTTCTTTTATTTTAAATTGCCATATTATTTATTTCCCTCTATATTTAATTTTAAACACATATCAAGAAAGGGATGATTTCTGACTTTCATGCTTTCATACATCTTGCATCTCCTCTGCAGTCTGAAGGGATCATCATTTAGGAGATTCTTCACAAAAGATCTTTCAGTTTAACTGAATGGAAGTTAGTCCAGTTTTAACACTTCTTATGTAAATGAAGATACTTTAGATCCAGGATAAGCATCCAAATTAAATCAAATTTTTAATGTCTGATATAGAACACAAGCAATATTTTATTTACTTGATTATTCCTGCAGCATATCATCACAAGAGGGTTTCTCTTAAAATTTCCTGATAGATTAAATTTAGTCAAAGATACAACTACTCAACGTAGCTATTCAATTATTTAGTAAAGTTTTAAAGTAATGTCTTGCTGGGAAAAATGAACATTATTGTATGATAATATAAAAATACAAAAAGTAAGACTATAGCATATTCTTTCCCTGATTTATTTTACTATGGGACTGAAATCTTGTGCAAAATATGTAATGTTCTAGAGAAGCCTATCTTGAGAGGTGGAGGATCTTTATACAACTGTCCATGAATTGATTGCTTCCAATATATCCATGAAAGGCAGATCTATTCTTAAGTGCTACAAAAATCATTATTTCCAAGCTTGGGAATGTTGTGAGACAGACTGTGGATTATTATGCACTTATCACAATGATGCCACTGAAAGGGACCAACTGTCTTCTACACTCTAGTTTTGCTTTGAAATGTAATCATGAAACACGCATTTTATCATTTTACCAACAGCTGTACACACATTTGTGTGGAAATCATAATTTCTTCTTTACTGAAGTTAGAACTTCTATCTAGAGAAATTCCTAATAACATTCCTTATATAAAAATGTTGTTGAAATATTATTAATGCCACTGATATTATATCTCTGTTGCTTGCCAATATAGCTGGGTTAAATGCTCAGCAAACCAGAATGAGTAGACACAAGTTTAATAATATTAATAAATAGAAGACCTAGATTTGAATCAGAAAAAAAAGTCAGATAAAATAAGTATAATAGAAATAGAAACAAAGAAAAACTTGATTTGAACTTTGTGTTTTCATATAACAGTAGTAGAACTTTCAAAAATCACTTACCTGGGTTTCTTTTCCCCTATTATTAAATAGATACTACTGTTCACCTGAGAGAATTGTTATATTAAAATATATGTACTTGGGGAATCATTAAGGAGTATCCTTAAACCCTATAACATTTCTAATCAGTGAATGTTGCTCTCTCTTCAATTTATAGTGAATAATTAAAAATAATAGTTAATTTTTCCAAGCTCATACAGTTGTTATTTATAGATCAGGACTTCTAAATCCAGACTGTCTTATTTTGAATTTTGTCTCTTTTTCTCCATGCTATGAAAAATTTGTGCTCTAGAGTTCATGACCATTAAGAAATATTTGATATTTTTGTGCGTGTGTGTTGACTCCACACACATACGGAACAATAGATTAATTTTAAGTTGCTATAAAAGTATTTTCATATTTTCACATTTTAATAACTCAGAGTCCCTTTTGCTAGTTGTGTGCTGAAAGTGTTCAAATTTCTGTTATATAAATTCTCTTCTTCAGTATTTTCCATGAGGAAGGAGCTGTAGGAGTAGAGGATCAGCTAGTCAACAGTGCAGAGAGACATGGATCACAGTTATCAAAGAGTCAACTTGGTTGAATATCCAGACTCTTCTGGATATTCTGGATAAAAGAAGTGGTGGTTCTGTGGTGAGAGGGTAGTAATTAGAATTTAGGTGTCAGCTCGTCTGAGTCGTTTTGTTCAGGAGAAAATCACTTTAGTTGATATCATAACTTTTCTATTAACTTCTATATAATGATTGCAAATGACAGAGGTTGAAGGTCTCAGACATTTCAGCTTGTTCCAGGACAACATTAACTGGCAATATTTACTCCAAAAAGCCTTTCTTGATTGACCTTGGCTTCAGTCAGCATCACAATTTACCTTCTTCAGTTTCATCTTGCTTCCACACTTTTTGTGGACTATCCATCCAATAAGCATCTTAAATTTTTATTATTAAATTATTGAGACCACAATTAGTAACTGATTGTAATTTCTTTTAAATAAATTGGATTTTTTTAATCCAGCCTTCTGCTAAAAGAAATTGAAACAATGTCTCCCTACATCAGAGTTTATTATCTTTTGGATCATGGTTGAATTTTAAGGAGTTTGAGAATCTGAAAATATTTCATGTAAATAGTATATGGGTTTATGTAGTGATATATATGTGTAGTCCACAATGATTGCTCCTGCTCCCCCGACTCCAGGTAGAAAATGTGTATATTCACAAGAGAAGAACAGTCATAATTTTCATCCAGTTGTCAGAGTGGTATGTGACTAAAATGAAATTTGACTCATATGTATCCTGAAAGCCTAGTTATTATTTTTTAAATAATCATGGATATTCACCATCTTCAGAAGTGATAAGAACATTTAAATAGCTCAGTAAAGTTCTACAAGTGCTTAAATCAATTAACAATATGCTTATTAACATCTCATGTACAATGGAGTTGAGGATGAAATGATCATGGATTGAAACACACAGAAGAATGAAAGATGAGTAAGTTTTCTTTAGGAATACTCAAAATAGATGCATGCTACCTGGATATTTTTTGTATTTTATTGATGAATATGTTCAACTTTGTTTTTAATAGTGCTGTATTTGTAGTGTTGTCATGAAGCATTTGGAAACATTTTCTGGCTTATTGAATTAAACTAAATTTACTTTCATATGTTTGAGAACACCGCAGGGTAATTTCTTTGTAATTTTATTACAAAAAATATGCAAATTTTATTCATTATGGTATTGAGACTATTCCAAAATATCCTAGGGTCTGATAGTTGCCTTAATGCCTCCTGGACTCAGTAATTAATCAGCTTTGACTGCTCCAGCTGTAACTGACTTTGAAGCAAGAGCTCAACAACAGATCACATGTACACCAATGCATTCATAACTTTGTATTAATGCTTTTAATATTTATATAAGCTTATTCAGAATCTTCACTTAACAACAGTTAGATTAGTATATATACATATGCATGCATATATCTTTTTATATAAGGGTTCATATTAATATGATGATGAGATTTTTTGTTCAGTTCATTATTTTCCTCTTTTATTTATAATTTTTTATTAAGGTAACATGATTTTTACAGCAGGGTATATTATTCAGAATTATAGTATCACACCTATTCAAGTGTGTGTTACTGCCAAATCCACCACTAATTCACCCATGATACTTTACAATCGAAAGTTTTACATCCATATTTGGTCTTCTCTCCACTCTTGGTAGCTTTACATCCATATTTGGTCTTCTCTCCACTCTTGGTAGCTTTGGTTTTCCAATCAGGTTTCAAGTGTTTGTTTTTGCCTCACTGTTTTGTTTCATTTATTTTTTACAAATAGATAAATCTATAATTGGTACTGCTTTCCTATCATAACTATATTTTAATCTACATGTAAAAATGTTTATTTAGATATAGTAGTAGTGTGATGAGCTGTGATAAACAAGCAAAATGTAACATTAAATATTGGAGAGACATGTTCTAATTCTGGTTATTTTCTATTCTTTCACATTTCCAACATATTACTCCTTTAAGTTAGAAAGAAGTGTGTTTCACTGAGTTTTAATGTGGAAAGTTAATGTGAATTGAAGGATTTTTTAGAAATCTTGTCAAGAACAGTCATGCAATAAAGCGCTTAAATATGATCCAATCCAAATCCAAATGATATTGTTGAGTGAATTCCAGATTTATAAAAACAGGAAATGATCTCTAAGAGAGAAGAGTTTTTAATTATATTGGTTTGAAACATCATTAAAATTTAAGGAAAATGTTTGGACAGAAGTGATGTGTCTGATTTTCAGGGATCCGACACAAGTTTTAAGAATTTCATGGAGCAGCAGGTAGTTGAATTTCAATGTTAATAAATATTGAGAAAACCAAGAATGAGACTCTCCAAAGAAATAACTATCTGAAATCTCAGGTGTTTTTCTTATATCTTGTTCTAAATTGGTAGGTGTGAGATGACTTTGTCAAGACACAGAAATGCTGAGTTTCTTTACCTTGGGTTTTTATATTTATGTTTACTATCAAGTCACTAGTCAGCATTCATTGCCTTTGTGTGAACCAGAGTCTTACCTATAATGTGATATTTATGATGATTACTGGTGATTATTTAACCTTAGAGAAGAGTAAATATTAATATAGATATAGTTGTATCACCAAATAGGTTTGAGAGAATTTCCAGAGGAGACATTTACAAATAACAATGTTAAAGACTTTGTTGTGTGTTTTGAATGTGCATAACTCAAGAACTAAAATATCAGTCACAGCCTTCTGTAAGTAAGAATTTTAGACTTTTTTGCGCATTTGAATTTTATTAATGAATTCAATGATTCTTACTGAGCACTTCCTCTCTATCACATAATGGACAAAGACATATGTCCTTATACTTTATATATTAATGAACTTCACAGATCAGAAAGGGAAATTTAGAAGGCTTCTAACCATTTTTATTAATTTCTGATGAAATATTGAAATCTCTGCAGGCACTGATGCATGTATAGTGCTCTCAGAATTCTTGAAAAGGATCAATTAGTCATGTGCTATATTATGACTTGACCTATCTTGTCAGTTCTTTTTTTTTTTTTTTTTTTTCCTCCACAAATCCCTTTCATTCTCTGCAGTTAATTGCATGGAGGTTTTAACTTTAACTTTGATGATACATTCTACTTTGCTTAATTCTGACTTAGAAATATCTCATTGTAGTTATTGGTCACCAGATATACATTAGCAGTTCTTACTTTTAGTTATTTCCTCATCCTCTGTGTCACAAAAATGTATTTTTCTTTAATGATCAACAAAAGTTCATAGGAACTTCTTTGAAGCTGATAAATCAGTTGGATTTTCTGTGAAACTAACATGAAAGTTGAGTCTTTGTATTACTAAAGATGAAACTGATATAAAGTTGAAGAATCTAGTTAAGAAATTAATATTCATTTAAAAGCTCATATTAATCTGTCAGCTCTTAAGATAGATTGTTGGTCAGCTCTTTCCCTATTTTCATTTTGAACCGAACAACGTGTTGTTCTGAAGATGTCACTGAGGTAAAGATATCTATGAGGTTCTAAAACCTCACAAAGGTTATCTCATTATATGTGTTAGTGATTGAGATAAAAGGGTGATTCCATGAGTTAAAAGCCAGAAAATAAAAAAAAATGGTTATGTGTAAGATGTATAATGGTTAAGATACCACTTTCATTTTTATCTAAGTTATATGAGGTATCCAAGTATGCATGCATGAATTAAATATACCCCCTTCCTTTAAATAGAATTTAACATGAAAAATTAAGTCAGGCAAATACTGTAGTTAATATCATAGCACTAATATCATTGTGACATAATAATACATGTTCAGAAGTAGTTATTACAATATTCCTGTTGAATAAGTTATATTGTGGTTTATGCTATCTGAAAATTATGCAATATACTTGACCTTCCATGTTACCATCATGTATGTGGGAAAATGAATGTTCTAATATGATCTCAACCACTATGCTCCTCAGTCAGATTTGATCATATAAATAAATTTTGGAGAACAGTATCTAACTCAGATCTGCCAACAGAACTGAGTTGGAGTCTTGAAATATTTTGTTTCTTCATAAGGGGCAAGAGTTGTCCTCAGTATTTTGAATGCTGATGTGAAGTCTGTAGTTACATAAACCATGTTGTGTTTATGAAAGAATAAAAATGATGACATGCCAATTCCCTGCTGATGGCAGGGAAGGAAGAAATAATAATAATAGTGGTTATGTTCTGCTGGAAACATCAAGTAGTTGCATCACTAATTGTCAATATCCCTAGTGAGAAAATACACGTGTATCTGTTTGATGTTATTAGGCTTTTCTGTTACTTGTAGCTAACTCTTTTCTATCAAAATTTTATCTCCATTCTGTGGTATATAGTATACTGAAACAATGAGTACCTATGTGGAAGACATGAGAATTGAACTGTCTCAAATTCATGATAATTTATTGTACATACTAAGCTAAAAGAAAATAGGGTGGTAAATATTTTAAACAGCATGTCAAGAAAGAATATGGTGTGTGAATCATCTCAGCACATAGTTTTTCTCTCTATGTTAAATTTTCCATAAGTAAATTATGTTCCTCGCTAGATATTCAAATATTTTTTAAAAATGAATTAAAGTTTAAGTTACAGTAAAGTTATGATTTTGTATAACTTTAGTTACTAAATAATGTCAGAGTTTGATTATTTATTAAATAAAAGAGGTCAATACAAATTCAAACTGAACAGAAGTTATAGAATTTTGGGCATGAGGAAGAGGAAAATTTTATTTGTATAAACCATGTAATTCTAAGATTTTAAAATTGAGTTTTAAATGTGACTCTGTTTGATGCCATTTATTTTTCTTGTGTACCAGATATTACTTTATGCTATCCAAGCCACTCCTATCTCCCCAACAAATATGAATAATCAGTTATAAACAGCTTTTCCTTCTTAGATACAACCTAAGCTTCGAAATTGACCATCTCAGTTACTTCACCTCATTTAATTAGGAGTTTATTTCAAGTTAACCACAATTTAGCGTCACATCTGATCACCTCATTGGAAATATTCACACAGATTAAAGATTATATAAGTGGTATGTGTAAATATAAAGAAAAATTAATGCTAAATAGCTCTTTCTTTCTATATAATACTCACTGAATTAAAATTTTATATATAGGCAGTAGGTGTATGTATTTTTGTTCTAGCACCTGCTGTTTTGGTTATTATAGTTACTTGTTATATTTCATTTATTGTATTTGGCTTATTATATTTGCTTATTATAGGTATATTAGTGTTCAGCTATTTAGTGTTCAGCTATTTATATAGTTTGAAATCTGGGAATGTTATACTGCCATTCTTCCTTTTTTTTTTTTTTTTAAACCATAATTGCTCTTGTTATTCTTGGTTGTTTGTGGTTCCATATAAGTTTTAGTAAACTTTGTACTATTTCTTTGAAAATATCTTTGAAATATTTATAGGGATTACATTAACTCTGAATAATACTTGAGTAAGATGATCATTACATCAATGTTAATTCTTGTAGTCCATGATCAGGAATATTTTTTAATTTATTTATAGCTTATTTCTTTTAACAATACCCTATAATTTTCATATACCCTATATGAATAACAATATCTTATAGTTTGCATAGGTCATATACCCTATATAAATAACAATCCTCTATAATTTGCATAGACCTTTTACCTCATTTTTTTCAAGTTCACATCCAGGCATTTAATTTTTTAATGCTATTGTAAACGGGATGGTTTACTTGATTTCTTCCTTTTCCTTTATCTTGTTATTAACATATAGAAATACACTGAATTCCATCAATTGATTTTGTAACTTGTCACTTTACTTTAATCATTTATTATTTCAATTATTTTTAGTGTAGTCTTTAGGAATCTTGTTATGTATATGATTATATCACCTGAAAATAGTGTTTTACTTTTCCAATTTGAATTTCTTTTGCATACCTTTACCTAATTTCTCTAGCTAGGGTTTTTCTTTTACATACTTTTACCTAATTTCTCTAGCTAGGGTTTTTAATGTTATGTTGAATAGTAGTGTTGAAAGTGGACATTATTGTCTTGTACCAGACCATCACGAAAAAATTTCAGCTTTCACCATTGAATATAATGATAGCTGATGGTTTGTCATATAAGACCTTTATTATCTTAAGAAATTATTACCATAAGGACTTATTGTAAACCCCATTCTCCCCATTTTTAACAGTTTTCAGACATAAATGAATAGTAAATTTTATCAACTTGTCAGATGCTTTCACTGCATCTACTAATAGAATAATAGGATTTTTATTCTTCCTTCTGCTGTTATAGTGACTTAGATTGTTCAATATTTGGATACTGAGGCATCTTCTGCCCTGTAAATAAATCCTATTTGGTCATGATGACTGATCCTTTAAAAAAATTCCAAGTCCTGACTACCTTCATCCAATTCTCCCTTCCCTCAGTCCCTGATTCTGGTAGCAAGGAACCTTTTTACTATGATCTTTCTATATTTATTTCTTTTGTGTGATGTTTGCACATATAAGTGATATGGTACAGTATTTTTATTTCTCTATGACAGTTCCCTTAGCATATCTTCAAGATCAATGTGTTATATTAGAATTAATTGATTCAAATTAACAATTATAATCTGTTATTGAGCACCTAATAAATGCTGTTACATAATACATTTTTGATTAATTGATCTTTAATGTAACATACAACAGCTTTAACACATTTTACAAATAATTTAAAATTAGCTCTGTGAAACTAAAATCAAAGAGAACAGATGTTTACCATGTCTGTCATAGGAAATATTTAGAAACAAAAGCTTTATTATTGTGTTTAGGAATCTCAGATTACACAAGGAAGACGAAACAAAACAAACCTAAAAGAGTGATATGGCTCAACATCATTTAGCACTCTTCACTTTGTTATACCAAGAAGAATTTCTGTTTTCAAAGGCTGTTTATCATGTATCATATGGCAGCATTTTTTATTCCCTGTGTGAAGTTTGAAATGAAGTGACAGCAACTCTTAAGAGATTTGCTGACATATTCTGCTAAAATCTTAAATGTAATGCTACTTAAAATTTCAGATGTTCTGGGAATATTTCCAACTGTTTTTCCTTATTTCCACTTGCTTCAGTCAATACTCGATTAGGCACAATGGTGTTGTAGAACTCAGCCATGAAATTTTATGACTGGATTTTGCATCCTATTACATCATTAAGAGACAGAGAGTCTCTTTGCACTATGTACAAGAAAACTTAAGATTAAAAAAAACCTCTGATTATAGTGAAATAAGTCAGTATCATTATATATTTTGTTATTCACTTTAACGGAAAAACAATTTTCTCCATGCTATAGATCATCAGAGATGTCATGACTTTAGCTGAACTTATTTAAAGTAAGATTTTAGGGAGTTCTACACAAATTTAAAATGTCAGTTTGCATGGGTGATGTCTAGGAAGCTGGGTGAAATTCCATTAAAAGCAGCTAAGGGACGCAGTTGTGAAAAATTGTCCCTTGGTTTGACTTGGCACATTTCTTATTTCACTTTGACATTTTTAAAAGTAATGCATAGTTTATCTTTAACAGCTAAAAATCTAGATGGGGACATGTTTTCCTTCCTATCTTCTCAAATTATAAAACATACCCACATTGTGTAAAGATTATAATGTATTGAATTAAAACATTTTATAAATAACTCTTAACATTTTATTTCCCATATGTATTTTATTTGCAAAAAATCTAAATGCATATATAATAGTTGTGCACATTTAGTTATAATTTATGCAGTATTATAAAACTTTTCCCCTTCACATTTTCCTTAATCTTTATACAAATTTATTTAATGACTGTGTAAATGTTAGTGGCATTAATGTACCATTTCAAAATGAGCTAGCATTTCAGTAATAACTAGCTTTTTTCTTTTCTTTTTAATGATAGATAATTTCATAATGAACATCTTTTTATAATATGCTATTATAGGACCCCTGGACCCTGGTCTTTGTTTGTTATTTTCTTATTACCGAGTCCCTTGCTATTAGCAAAGTTACAGAAACCCAGTAAACTTCTCAATAGTGAGGAATAGACCCTCTATGCTGCTTCCCTGCTTGCTATTCTACTCAGTAATCAAATCATAAACCTGGAATCCATGAACTCCTCAGCTAGAGGGTATTGCAAAGGGCAGTTATCTCTTCTATTGTGTGATCCACTAGAAAAGTTCCTTTTATGCATCTTTAATCTTTAATTTTATGCATCTAACAGTTCCATGTTGTTTTGAGTTATATATCTCAGTATATATATATACCTTGACTCAGATAATCAGATCTTTAAGCTTACATGTCTGTATGAGTATTGCTAGTTTCACCTTGTTACTTTTAAATATTACCAACTTGAATGTTGGTTAATACTGTACCTATGCTTCAGTTTCATTGCAATTTTGTTAGCAGTGTGTATTTCATTATTTTTCCTTCTAATTTTGCTAGTCTAAAAATAGCAACTCATTTTTTATTTTTTTCGAGACTAGGTCTCCCTACTTTTGCCCATGGAACCGCAGGCTTTCGTTGCCCGGGGTATCACAGACACAAGCAATCCCCAGCCTCAGCTTCTCAGGTAGCTGGGATTGCAGGTGCATGCCACCACGACCACCTGTTTTCTTTTCTTTTCTTTTTTTTTTTTTGGAACTAGGTCTCGCTATGGGGCCCAGGTGTGACTCGAACCGTGATGCTGCTTTATAAGCTGAAGCTTGCAGGCATGAGTCATCATGCCTGCTCATTTTCCTTTTTATAAATATTTCTTTGACCCTTTCCCAAGGTGATCATGTTCTTCCACATGTGTTTTTTAATTAAAAAAAAATTCTGTCAATTTTCTTGTTGCATTTATCTAACTTCTTAAGATTACACTCTCAAATGTGGAAGTTTTCATTTAGGCATTTTGTTCTTTGGGTAAGGAATTTCTTGCAGTTTAAAAGAGAAAAAATCTTGGTGTTTCCATTTGCAACATGAACTTATCCATTAAGATGAATGACACACCATGTCATAGTGAGTGATCTTTGATAGATGACTGAGACAGCAGGAAAACAAAACTCTTTTGAACATATTTACAGCTTCAATGATGCCAGATGCTCTTTTGCTAAAGCTGCCTTATTGACTGAATTTGAAATGGCTAATGGGCAAAATAAAATTAAAGAGAAAAAGTATGATAAATGAGCATTTCGAAACCAAAGTCAAGGATATAAACAGGTAACCTTTCCCTTGAAACCACATTTTTAAAAGACAGACTATAACTCTTCTGAACTACATAATGTAAATAGCACAGAAGTTGGCTTAAAGTATAATTGATTGTGCTGTTTATAGGAAAACATAAATCAAGAGACAAGCAAAATAAGGGTGAGACATAGAAAAGGGAACAGAATATGGAATTATGGCAGGAGGGTGTGACAAGATATACTGAGTCATTAAGGAAATTACACGCCATTCTGTTTATATCCCTTCTTTTTTTTTTTTTAGATAATGATGATTAAGTGATAGATATTAGTATAGAAATAGAAAAAAATAGCATACCTTTTCTAGGAGTTTCCTTGAACAGACTAGGTTTCAGTAAAATCATATCTGACCATAATTGGGCATGCTCTTTCTCTTGTTTGTAATTAAAGACAATGGTCATGTGCTAAAGAAACATTCTGAATGAATTGAGTCATCTACTTTGGTTGATAATATCCCTTTTTTAAATTTAATTCCTGCATGGATCCATACTATTTAGTATGACTCATACTTTGAGGCCCTATAAAGTGCCCTATTTTTGCCATTTCTGTAGTGTGAATAAAGGTATTCCTTTAGCTACCAACCTTTCAAAGGGGTCATTTTAATCTTTGTATAGTTGTATAGTTGAGATAAAAAGCCTTGCACATGACTGTGTGTTCTGGAAATGTTTACTTGTGATGATTTTTTGAGGTGAATTGATGCATATGCTATGAATTTTCAGTTGCCTTTCCAAATAATCAAAACATTTAGAGTACCATAGTCAGGCAAAACCAAATTCAAATTCCAAATCTGCTACCACCCAGGTAGTGTGAAACCACAATAATATTTAACATAAGACACCACTTAATATGGGTCTTGGTTTCCCCCATCTATAAAATTTAGATAAACACTGTAACATTGTTGGGAGGATTAAATTTACTTTTAGAAATTTACTGGCAAAAGATGGCTTCTGTAAGACAAGAACTCCCCAAATGCATTCCTTCTTTTCATGATTATATTTTATCTTATGACACTTCAGTTGATCTATCTTCAGTGTTCTAGATATCTCATTTTTTCTTACCTCTTGTCTATGCTTTTTTTTTTGACTGTTGCTTTAATATTCAATTGATTCTTGCTGTAGTCATGGCTATATTTGTTTCAATTTTCATTTATGTAGTTTATTGCATTCTCTTTTAAAGTTAAATTTTTAAATTGTGTATAAAAAGTTCTGATCATATGCATCTGAAGCATATGCCTTATGGGAAAAAAATGCTATGCCTACATTTGAAAGTCAAAAATGATTCTAACAAAGTTTGAAAATAGTCTTAGTAACTTATTAACCTCAAATGACAAAACATAAGGCAGAGGCCAACAGATATAATTATGTTTACCCATGTATAAACATATTTAAAAATTAATTTGACAAATTTACATATAGCATTTTGATTTGATTTCCTCTTTTTATTTCCAATTCATGAAAAGTTACCCTTTGAAAATTTTATTCTTAAAAGACTTTTTAGTTGCAGTAGAATATAGTATTTTCAAAATATAGATTTTATAATTAGTGATTTCCCTGGATTTCATGATCAAAATGATGAGAAAGTTATCAACACTAAACTTTAATAAACTGCATTTCTGTTGCTTTATTAGGGTAGATTTAGATAATGACAGTTATTATCTCTTTTAATAGAAATTTGTAAATCATCAGTATAGATATTGTCAATTTATATTATAGTGAACTATACTTTAACTACTGCAGCCTAAGAAGTATCTCTAAAAGGTAAATAATATTTTGAAACATCCTGGATGAATTCCCTCAGTGGATTCTCTGAAGAAAATGGACAATCTTAAACATAATTCAGAGCTCTATACAATCTAGCTTTTGCTCACCTCTCTGACCTTATCTCTTACCTTATCTAATCTCCCAGCTGTTCACTCTTTTTCAGTCAGACTGTACATGTTTCTTAACAAACTGAGGCATTTCTTACTTTGAGGTCACTGTACTTGATCTTTCCTGCATATTGCAATGTTATCTTGATCTCTTCCTTCTGATCTCAATACAGACATCAGTCTTAAAGATTTTCCTAAAATACTTTTTCTAAAAGTGACTTTGTCTAATTGCTCTCTATTCTATGAGAGGATCAGTTTCTAGCAGGTAAGCACAGAAATAGGGATGAAGACACAGTATAGCAAGTACATTAGAAGTCCAATATTCTTTTCAAATAGAGTTAGCTATCACAAATGTTGCAGCTATTGCTTCAGTCTTTTACTTTTGTTTCCTATTTTATGCATATTATAGTTTATATATTTATATATTCAAATATCACAGCTATTCACTTATCATTTTTAATTTAATCTTTGCTCTTGCAGTTCTCCTTGACTACTAGAAATGAGATACTGATATGTTTTCCAAATGTTTGAACCTCAAATTTACATAAAACTTTTATGTTTGTAAAATTGATTTGGTATAGAAGGCACTGTCTAATTTATTTCTATAGTAACAGTATTTGAAATCCTACTTTTCTTCTTAAACAATTGATATATTCTCCATTGTGAAATGCCTGGTAATAAAAATGTTACCCCTTCCCAAAATGTGTATGTCATTATATTTAAAAGCTATAAATATTACCTTGAATTGTTCCTGTTGCTGAAAATTATTTTGGATTATCTAGATGCATTTACTATGACCAGGGGGTAATTTTTTTTTTAAAAGGAAGATCAAAATGAGAAAAGAAGATATGATAATACCAAAGTGGAAGATGATATGGTGCTGGCTTTGAAAATGTAGGCTGGGATCCCCAGAAGATAAATGCAGGTGACATCTAGAGGTGGAAAGATCAAAGAAATAAATTCCCTCCACTTTATTCCCCCACAAGTAATGACACCTGTCATTGCTACCTTGATTTTAGCCCCACAAGACTCATTTAAGATTTCTGATCTCAAGAAATGTTTCATACTAAATATGTGTAAATATGTGTAAATATGTTGTAAGCCACTTTATCTGTGATACTATGTTACAATATCACTAAAAATCTAATGTTTCAGTATCTAAATATCTTTAAATATCACATATATATGTAAGTATAATTGTGTCATCTGTCATCTATCTACCTTCTCTCAAAAGAGAGCATATAAATAATTTCCCATGTGTTTTTTTGCATTTAAATCTCTTAAATCCACAACACTCATTGTAGTTATTACAAATACACAATATTTATATAGCTATATAGTAAATTATATATGTATAAATGCACATATTTTATATCTACATATACCATTTATAAGATTGTGACTATAAAGCTTCAGTTTTATTTAAGATGGCCATGTGCTCAATTAAAAGTAGATATCTATATTCCTCTTAACTGAAAGGTATAGGATATGATCATATTATGGATTGTGGGAGTTGGGGAGATTTTGGCGATAGTTATGATTTTCCTAAAACAGATTCAACTGACAGAATTTGCATCCTTCATCCCCCATCTAGAATAGAGATGGGAAGTCTCCACTAAAACATTAACCACTTTGTGTATGAAGCAGAGACATGGTAAAAAAAAAAAAATAGAGCTTCAGTTGTTTAAGATGTAATAATTTGACTGCTTATATTTTCAGCTACATACAGTTCTAATGGATGTAGTTTCAGATTACCACCTGCCCCCCCTTCTGAAGAACCAACATTCTTTTACATTTCAGCTCTTTTATTAAAATCATCCTTTTTTTATAAACTTTTAAAACATTTTTTTTAGTTCAGAAAACATTTTACAGGCATTTTTTTTTGGAATTGCACTACACCTAACAAACTTAAGGAAAGTTGATGTTTATGGTATTTAGTCTCACCATCTATGATTACACATAATATATCTATCCTATTACTCATATATTTTGTTTTATGTCTCTCAGAAAAGTTACTTTATTTCTTTTCACTAGGTTCCTTAGGTTGTTGATTTTATTCATGGGTAGAGAAGAAAAGATCAATTGGATCACTTAAAAATGCTGTGTACTGAGAAATACAAAATGATTGGTTGTAAATTACTAATATTAGTAAAGGAGATCATTGCCAGAAATAAGTATCTTTTATGTTTGTATAATAATTGAATAATGACATGAAAACCCATTATATCCATATATATAATAATAATCACAACATTGTTCAAATTAGTAAACAAAAAAAAGAAAAAAAGTTGGATTACCTATAAAATTGACTCCCAAGGACCATTTCCTATGATGTGCATTTCAGTTACCTCATAATATGTAGACATCTAAATCACCTATTACCAAAATAGACTCTGCCTCCTACCTCTAGTTATCTTAAATGAGAAGTAATCATATAAAATATATTGAACCTATCTCATGAATTAACTAACCAAAAGTCAATATATTTCAATTGTTATTTTGGTAACAATTTGCAGCACTATTTATAATTGCAAGGACATAGAAACAACCCAAATGCCCCAAGACAGATGAATGGATGAAAAAGATGGGGAATATATACACAATGCAATATTACTCATCAATTAAAATGACAAATTTATGATAATATGAATGTACCTAGAAGAAATCATATTAGCAGAAACAGGTCAGAAAGAAAAAGACAGAAACCAAATGGTTTCATTAATATATGGGATATAGGAAAAACAAGCAAACGGCCAGAAAGAAACGTCAAAACAAGCTTACAGCCAAACTAAATTTATTTTTAGAAATTACACAATTGGTGGTGGGGGAAGATGGGTGGGAGGGAAGGTGGTGGGAGATATCTAGAGAATGCAAATATGTGAATAATATATATGAAAATTGAAATTTAATATTGAAATATATATATTATATATATATTATATATATAATATATATATATATATATATATATATATATATATATATATATATATATATATATATATATAGCTGGGTGATATATATATATAGCTGGGTGGGGACCTTAATCTGGAAAAATGTTCCATTAAGTTCACTGGCCAGACATGTTCACCAATTTCTGTCTGTAGATGAATAGAGTTACTGTTGGGATTCTCTTCTTGGGTGCTGCTATAAACAGTCTAGAAAATGGCCTCACAGTTTTCTCTGTGTTCTGGTTAAGCTTCCAGATCTGGCAAAACTGAGAGCTATACTTAGTAGTAGGCAGGGCTTCAGATTTGTTTTACTACCTTGCCAGAGTGATAGGACAAGCTACAAGACTGACAGTTAACCCAAGCCTAGCAGAACTGTTGACTAAGCTCTTTAGCCAGTTGGGCCATCAGCTTGGCTTTGTAAATTGACAAACCTTCACTGTGTTTTCTTCTGGGCCGCTACTGCAGAAAGAATGTGATCTGCCTAAATCTGTGCACTAGTTGCTATAAGTCCTGTTCATTATCTCTTTCTCAATTTGCTTTTCTGTGGTCAGCAAATTTTGCTCTCTTGTGGTCCCAGTGATCCCCATGAAGCCCAAAGCCTTTTTCATTGCAGTATTATTTATCACAACCTTATTGTCCAAGAATAGAAAAGAGGATTAGTAAAATTAATATTTAATCTCCAGGGGGACTACTTCATTATAACAAATAATACCCTTGCCCTTTGCAATTCCATGACAATTCTCTTTATTCCCACTTCAAATTCTTGGAAATTTTCATAGTTAAATTGGGGACTCTTTGATCATCTGTACTCCTACTTCTGATTTTGATCTTGCAAAATTTCTATCAGAAATGTTCTCTTCTAAGCTTCTCTCAGAGAAGCATAGGGAAATAAATGAGTTTTTCATGTTATTTGAGGATGGTTGGATGAAGATAAATCACTGCATTCCCCACCCAAATTAAGGAATGTGATCAACAACAACCTTAAATTGTATGTATGTCACTACTAAAGTATGGATAGTATGTACACTACTAAAGTCATTATAGTGGCCAGGGAAACTTTATGTACTGACTACACTTGGCAGCTTTTATTTTCCTCTTTTATTTTTTCTAGTTGCACTGACATCTCTGGTGTTCCCTGAAGAAGGGAGGCATGCGCCTTTCCAGACTTTTCTTTTTTTTCCTGCTTTGCTGTTAATCTCGTTCAGCATATTCAAGGCTTGGTCAAAGATCGGTTTAATTTTTTGACTTTAGGTCTCTGCTACTATTAATCATAGATAATGTAAGGAGAACAGAATGAATTTTAAACTTAATGGGCCTCTCCATTTGATATTGAGCGTGTCATCAGAAAAAGCCTAAGGAGAATTCAAAGTTTCTGAAAGAAAACTGCTCTATCTTACTGTGAAGTAATAAGAAAAAATATTGGATTGTCTATCCAAATGTATGAACCCCTTTTAGAAATTAAAAGATTCATCATGCTGTCAAGAGTATTTTATCTTCATATCCAACTTAGACTAAAACCCAATAATGATAGATGTGTTACTGTGGAAATTCTAAGGAAAAAATCTGGGTAATGATTGATACAGTGACATACATAAGTAGTAACACAATCAAGAAATGAGCTAAGAAGGAGCTTATGAAAGATTACATGTGGTAATAAGATAAATAGCAATATGTAGGAGTTTACTCAGATTGACCTATCAGAGAGATAAATAAAATAAATGAAATTTATCAACTCTTAACCCACATCTATTTATTATTTGAGAATGAATCACTTCCATCTGTATCTTAGGGAGAAAGAAATCAGACTGGCTGTCTATAATTAGTGATAGGGGTTTTATTTTGTAGGAAAAAAATCTAATTATGGAAATTCTGAAATAAATTTCCTTTCAAAGGAAAATATAAGGAGATATGCTCTCTGACACAATTAGCTAATATAAATTGCAGGACAATTAAGCCTAATTTAAATCTAGAAATGAGAATTAATGGCAATTTTATGTCTTATGATAAATTGCAAGCATATCAATTCCATTCTCAACTATGTTAGGTATTCACAGTATGTAAAGGAAATTATATCCTTTTACCTGTGAAGAATGTAGGTTTATTTACAGAAGGCTTGGTAAAATCTTCAGTAGGTCAAATGTCTCAACTTATATCACAAAGTAAAAAGCCTAAACAGTAATAATTACCTAGTCTAGCCAAAAAATCTTATTTTGCTGTTATCTATCTATCTATCTATCTATCTATCTATCTATCTATCTATCTATCTATCTATCTATCTAGTTAGTTATGAGACGAGATATTGCTATGTTACCCAGGGTTGTCTCAAACCCATGGGCTCAAGTAATCCTTAGCCACAGCCTCCCAGGTAGCTGGGATTGCAGGTGGGTGCCACCACACCCAGCTGCTGTTATTCTTAAACTTTACTATTATCTGAACAATTGTAGTTTTGAATGATGCCAGTGTTCTTTGACTTTTTTGTTTCTGAAATGTTCTGTATGTGCAGTTCAAGCACTGGCATCCTTTGTTTATTATCAACATTAAAGAATTCAACTAGGTTTCTCACCATTTCTAAAAACTGAATCAGGTTCCCTTCAAAAGATGGGAAAATAGATGTAATTTCTGTTTACAAAAGTAGCAGAGAACTCTGAACTCAATTGAATAATTCTTTAGTGATGGATAAGGGTGATGCATCAAAGCCCATCCTTTTAGCCGCAGCATTTATCTATAACTATCATGGGGAATTTTCCAAATAGTCACACACTTCCCTTGTGAAAATATACAAAACCCTTCTGAAGTATTTGGTCTATAAAATACAATTTAGATTAGATTTTTTCCCCTTATTATAACTCATTTGTATTCCAGTTATTGCTACTATCTATCTACCTGTCCATCCATCCATCCATCCATTGTCTGTCCATAATTTATCTACCTATGGAATTTAAGTATTTTTAGAAAGTATAGTTAAGAGATGCACAGAGGGGAAAAGAGGAAAATCAAGTGGATGTGAACAGTGAAATTTTATTAATTTTTTGGTCCTTTGAAAGAAGTGAAGGAAACTGACAAGACAATCAATCAATAGACCTGTATACATACACTGAAGAAGAGAATAATAGATTAAGAAATTGTATAAATTCATTGATTCATTCATCCAACAAATGCATATTATCCAGTGTGAGCCATGTAACTACTAAACTCTGGGAATAATTAGGTATATACTACTTTTATAAGTTCTAACCTCTTGAATGTTAGTGTAGTTAGAAAAAACAGACTTTAAATTAATAATTTTACAAATAAAATATTGCATTCTATTGTAACTGGATGATTCAAAGCATTCCAGCCAAAGCATTTCTAATATGCTTTGATGCATTCTAGGAATGAATGAAGTTGACGTAATAGAACATGTTAAGTATGCTAATTGGGATATTGGCCTTTGTAATTTCTATCTGGATAAGTTACTATGACTATTCACCTTGAATATTTACATTTTCTCATAGCTTTTTGGAATTATAGAAGGAACAACAAAAGTCTAGATAGTACTTAAAACTGTAACTGTACATTTTATAGATAATCCCTGAAATAGTGTGATTCAAATTAATAATTTTTCAGATTTGCAAGGATGTGAAAGTCATATACATAGAGTAGAAATGATACTTTGGATGTTGACCTTTACCATAAAAAGTAATATATGTTACTGTTCTATCAGCTTCAAGGTTTCTAAAGTTCTAACTTCCAAAATTAGAGATTTCATTAATGATTCAATCAAATGCATATAATATTAGCTTATTAATTCCACATCACAGCAATGCAAACATGCAATTCATGTGGCAGCATAAAGAAGAGAGGTTAAGGGTCTGTTAGCAAATATTGAGAGATTGGCAGCATAAAAAGGTCAGGACCTGACCCAGAGTTCTCAGCATCCATCTTTATAAGGGAGGGAATGCCAGTTCTCATGGCATACATTTCTGGTGATTCTTGGTAAACCTAGAGAAGACTTCATGACCATAAACATGGAAATCCATAGCATCTCAAATTGACTAAATTTCAGTAGCTGTATTACTATCACTTCGCCTGTCAGTTTATATTAGGTGGTGTCTTTGTCATTTTCTTTTTTAAATCTGTTCTTGCCCATTTCTTAATGTTTTTTTTTCTGAACAAGTGGTTGTTTTTTAATTTATAACCTTCTCTCAATAGCCACTCCTCTCAGCAAGTAAAAATCATTATGATGTCAACAAATATAATATCTAGATCAGCCAGGATTATTATAATATCAACACATGATGCTGGGAGGGTGGAGATACAGCAAACGCTGGCTCCAGTTATCACATGATCACAAAACTGAACAACTGATCCTTTCTAGATTCTTTTTCACACCAAGTATGGTATTCAAAAACACATGAAATATTCAATACTTTATAATAAAATAGGCTGTGGATAGTATGATTTTGTCCAACAGTAGGTTAATTGAAGTGTTCTGAGCCTATTTAAGTAAATGAGGCTACTTAAAAGTTCTGATGTATTAAATGCTTTTTCAAATTATTATGTGTTCAAAACCTGGTGGATTTATTGAGTTATAACCCCATGAGAAGAAGGATTTGCACCTAATTCATAGACTACTACTATGGCTTGTATATTTTGGCAGTTTTTGTTATTTGCAAAAATTGCATATTAATGACTTTTGCTAGAGGGTTCTATTAATGCAATCAGTTGGATGTTCCAATATTTAAATTTTTTCAATCCAATTCCAAGTATTCTGAGAGTCAGAGATTTTTGACAATATTATGTGATCATGGGGACAGAAGACAATTAGATAAATTAGTAAAGGACAAAGTCGTAACTATTCTGATTTAAAGGTGATATCTACCAAAGATAAGATTAAAACAAAGAGGGACATTTCTGGGTCATGCTGGAATTCCACATGTTAAAATAACATTCATTTTTAAGTGGAAATGTGTTACTCATGAAGCTAAGCCCTATCTTTGGGGGGTCCTTATTTGGAAACCCTCATGTAAGTGGTAAGATATCTGGAATGATCAATTAGTGTAACGTATTTAATAATGCTCAAATCTGTCTAAAGTAGCCTGTAACCACAGATCTGAGCAGAACTGAGCAGATCTGAGCCAGAATTAAACTGCTCTTTTTTTCATTGCCAAACATCTGTAGAAAGATGGCATGCATTTCATTTACAAGGGACTATTTGCAACTCCAGGGCTATTTACCTAGTGATTTTCACTTAGGAAATTGTGTCACAGTACTTATTGTGTTATGTTTCAATAAAACAGTCATCTGCAACAGGACTGAAAGTGCTACTGTATATCAGAACAATAAGTGATTGCCTAAATATTAGCAATAACTTCTTTTTGTTCCAGTTCCTTTACATATAAAATAGACACAAGATTTACCCTGTTGAGAGTTTAATTTTTCACCACTACTGTAACCTCTCCTCCTTATTCCAGATATAATGATGACCTTTGTGGTATGCTTACTGGGTGCCTGACTATTTCTAAGTGTTTCCCATATATTGACTCATTAGATACTTGCTTCAGTCTTAGGAAGTATATTTTACCATTTTCTCCATTTTAAAGATAAAATGACTACATCAACAAAGAGGTAATTTGAGCAAGTTTGCACAACTAGAAGAATCAAAGTTTATTTACCTGCACTCCCTGACTGGGTATACGTCTTAAGTACATGTTCATTCTGCATCTTTTTTCAGATTCCCTGCCAATGGCATGTTTCTGTATACAACCTGGCTTTTTACCTAGCAACTCCCCTTAGCTAAAAGACAGTCATACTTCAAGTTCCAATCCAGTGATCTCCCCTCAAAACCCTATCCTGATGGAAATATGCCAACTTCTCTGGCTAGGCCTTCCAAATTAATGATCCTCAAACATACAGAAACAAGAAACGACATTTCCTAAATGAGTTATTAAGTGAATGGTGACAGTAGGCACTCACATCCCCATTTCATGATTTTTTGGACATGTGTAGTATAGTTGCTGAAGAGATGTGACTATGTGTTGTTCACCTATTTAAGGCATATACCCCATCCCATCATGTGGTGTCTGTATTCTACAAATCATTTTTCAGCAACTTACTCTCTAGCCAACCATCCTATCTTATGAGTAATCATGATGTCACCATATGCCAGAATTTGCTCATTACTTAATTCATTTGTTAGCAAAGATACCTATAAACTCATCAAGTATATGGCTAACTCATTTAAATTCCTGTTTATAGGATCTGTTTCTGAATACAATTCCTTGCAATAATTAGTTACTATATCAGTAAGGATTTCAGCAGAAAAATGATATATAATCAGAGTATTGATTTCTTTATGAAGAGACTATTAACAGAAATGCAAACAAAGTTGTACAACCAAAGAGGAATGTTGAAGTACCCTATAGTTAACAATAGTGGGAAACAGCTCGGACCCCTAAGTATAAAATGATTGGTAGAAGTAAAGGGAACTACTAGCAAAACCTTGTGAGGAAGTCTAGCTGGAGATGAAGACAAACAGGAATTATAAAGGAATTAAGAAATTCATCTATGACCAGCCCATAGGTAATAAAGGACCAGGGTTATTAATATTTTTGTTCCCACCTTCTAATTTCTTGCTGTCTCCACTCATTAAAATCCAAACAGAAGACAAGTGCAGGGCATTACAAGCAATATCCCATAAAGTCAGTCTGTAAAATCAGGGAAAATAAAAAGATGGTAGATAATGATGGGAACATCTACAATGGAATACAGTCTATGTATGTCATCTTTCCACTCTGCACATACCATTGCCCACCTAGGCATACCCACCGGAAGACATGATTTATGAAACTTGTGTTCTAAAGCTCAAAGGTACTGAAGCAAGCCTACTAATTTTTGTTCTAAGATTTTGGAACTTAGATAAGTCATTCGACATGTTGCTTAGATGTTCTGCAATATAACATGCATTCTGTATAAGCTGTTTTACAGATAATAAATTTTAGAATCATTTGAAGGGGACGATATTTGGTTCTTTCTTTCCTGGAAAGCAAATAGGTCAGTTGGACACTAAAATTGCATTAATTCACTGAAATGTCATGACTATGATAATTACCAAAAAGCCAGCCATTGGAAATGAACTTGAGGATCATGCCTTACACAGTCTGCTATGATGCTACTAGATTCATTTGTTCACTGTTGAGAATATAAAGGCATTGCAATGAAGAAAAAAGGAATAATTTGGAGGATAAACAAATTTACCATAGACCTTTTAAAATATATTCTATAACTTGATAATGTGGCAAAAAGTTTACATTATTAAAAATAAATGATACTTATAAAGAGTTCATAATCTGATATATTAATTATTTGTCATACACTATTATACCTAGCATTATCCTAGATTATTATATAATCCACATAGCAATTCTATAGTATACTTAAAGAGGAAATTTAACCATAAAAGCAGAGAGCTGGCCTATAAATTCATCAGGTTTTATATTTGCAAACAAAAGGACCTATAGTGACTAACTTAAACCTAAAAGAAGTTTATTAGAAGATGTCTGGTGTACCACATTCCTGAGAGGTCAAAGTTCAGGTTATGAGTTGTGCAGGGATTTACATCTTTCAAGCAGAGCCTTTGTACCACAGCAAACAATCTTCCATCAGGGTAGCAATGCAGCAGCTCACATAGGGCACAGGCATGAAAATCTCTTCATCTATGACCAAAGCCGAATTGATAGGGTGTGCCCCCCCACCCACACTGTCTCCTGTTTAAGATTGCAGGTTTCAAGGACAGGTAATGTTAAAATGGGAAAATGACCTTAGCTGGAATTTCCCTTCAGGGGGATGCAGGGGGAAGAAAGAAGTGTAACAGATTTCCTGGAAGGCGGGAAATCAGGGTATATAAAGGGCGTGCAAACAAAGAGAAGGATTTCAATTTAATATGGAGAGAGGATAGAGAGGAGAGATGGGAATTAGCCATCTTGTAAAGATGTGAGCCATGTGAGCTTGGCCATGTGGCCACCAAGGGCCTTCAACCCTCGGCTGACCCAGGCTGGCAGCATGTGTGCTGAATGCAGTTAAGGAGTTTGCAGATTTGAACTCCATGTTGGAGTTTGTTTTGTTGAGTTTGACTTGTGTCTGCGAGAGGCTGTGCAAAAGTTAGGCCTGAGAAGAAAGTGAACTTGGCTGGTTTGGCACCATGGAGTTCCTGCTGCCTGAAGGTGACAAGGAGAGGACAGAGTGGAAGACAACGAGGAGCATTTAAAGGAACAAGTCTTCAAGCATCTGGAGATGGACTCTGACTGGACATTGGTAAAACGATTAGGACTGAGAGACTGAGGATATTTGGGGCAATCTGGGAAAGGACTTTAGACAATGTTGGGAAAGGTTTTGGACAATGTTGAAGTATTCTGAGTCTTACATATTTTTTGTAATTATTAGGATAATTAGAAATCACTTTGTTAGAAATAAATTAGTCTGCACTGCGTTGAGAGTCTCACATTGGTTTGGTATTTTGGTTGAGAAGGCTGGGGATGGTGGTAAGAACCCACTGGTGGAAAGTTTAAACTGTGTTTTAAAGTTTTTCTTTTCTGCAGTTTTTGGAGCTAAAAGCAGAGAGCAGTTGGCTGGCTTTTGCATATCAATGGTAAAGGTGATCAGTGAAAATGCTAATGAAGAGTGTGTAGCCTGCTTTGTAGAGAGTAGCAGGCAAATAAGAGTATCCAGTTAAGGTTAAAGGTGGATGCAAAGGA